>CAMXCT020001624.1:0-70000 GCA_947184155.2 Cladocopium goreaui | reverse complement strand
CAATAGTTCAACATCCCAAAGCCATCTTAGATAAACATCCCAACTCTTGTGAAGAATCGCATAGCTCCCATGACCCATACCCTCAGCGGGAGCCCTCAAAGCCTCACTCAGCACTGCCACACTGGGCATCATGGCACACTCTGCGGCTTGGGCCTTGGCAGCTGTGAACTGCATGGTTTTAAAGCTCAAAACCTGCAAGTCACACAACAAGGAGTTGCTAAGTATATTCTATGCGTATGTGTACATAAAAATCATATCTATTTATATAAATGTATTTATATACATTATGACCATATATTTACACAGCTGTTTTCTTGCTCGATTCCCTTCTGCAGCTTGGTTGGTACGGATTCGTGCGGCTCTCGTGACAAACCTTCTCAGCCAAGGATGAGGATGAGGACAATGGTGATGTTATTAGTGCTGACGCAGAGTTTGATGCAACAAAAGTAGTACAAACATCCACGCGGGTAAGGTCGTCTTTAGTTCTGTTCCACCCGGCGCAGATTTGCCTCCGATTTCAAGAACATCTTTTGGAACCTGAAGTCCATGTCCTTTGGACCAAAAGGTGTGCTTCCTTGGCTATCCGCCTTTGGATTTTTGGGGTAGCCTCTAGAAAACTCCTTCAAGACGAATTTCCTTCACTTTCTCAGTCCAGTGACCCAACTGAAGAACGCCTCTGTGGGGATTCGCCATTGTTGCCTCAGCAACTACCAGTGCAGTGGAAAATTGGAAACAACAATGTTCGATGACCCAATTAGATGTAAATGTTCCAATGGTGATTTTTTCTTCTGGAACTCTCATCTTCCAAATCCATGGTCCTTTTTCCTTTCATCGAACAAAATCCACCAACTAGATGAGAACTAATTGTCATACAGTAGGTCTACCCCTGGCACCAATGGGCACCAATGAAAAGTAGAACTGATCAGATTTCTAACATGTTCCAACCATCCAATCTGGGAAATATGTTGAATCAATTCAATCAATCAAGTTGAGCCATAGACATGTTTGATCATTTTTTGGTCCATGGATCCCCATGGCGACAACTCACCCACCATGATGAACTGGAGGACTTCGTCGCTGGAAATTCGCCGGATGATCCTCCCACGATGAACTACAGGTGTGTCCGCTTGTGTGGCCCCGAAACTCCAAGGATTTTTCGGAAGATGATCCCCAAATTTGCAATTTGCTATGTGGAGGTATATCATTGTATCATGGCATATCCCATCTTTTTAGACCTTTGGACTACAACCTCAAATTCTCACGGCTGGGCCCACGGGCGCTTCCCAGAGTTTCATCGAGTCCCGATGCGTGAGCGCCTGGGTTAACGAAAAGGACATCACCAAATTTTGGAAGGTCCCATGGCTATCCATGGCTTACCTCCTGTTTGTAGAATTTTCTGAAACCCAGTGTCCGTCCCTGGCATGTTTCCGGTAGCCGGAGTTTTTGCGGTGGCTCGCATGGAATAATCCGCATTTGTCCGAAAAATCTTCTGGAAATGGTGGAAAATCTCATCTTTTACCAGCAGGAAAAGCTGCTGGGAATGTGGTGAATGTTCGCCTTCCAGGATAGTTGCCCCACCGAGGGTATGGATCCTAAACGCTTTCCTAAACTCTAGGTGGAAATTCTGTTGAATCATGTTGAATCAACATTTTGCTCCAGAGTCTACAAAATGTCAATGACATACAACGCCACCACATCAACGGAGGGTGCTTCCTTGAGTCACGAGTTGTTGCAGGGGTTGACCCTGCATCCCCTGATCCCCTGACCGATGAAAACCCTGAGCTTCGCTCTGCCGCCATCATGATAAAGATCTTTGTGATCCCTGAAACAACAACCTCAGCGGGTGAACATGGGCAGCCCATGTTTGACCCCCTGAGGCTTTTGTCACTTCACTGGGGGTCAACCAACAAAACGGGGGTTTCTGAAAATCATTGTTAGGAATGCCCTTCCCCCGGATCTCACGGTCTGATCACTTTCCCCGCTAAAACAAGCTATCCTTATTTGTTTCATAGTCCCAACTGGTTAATATCTAGCTGGTTTCACAAACCATAGGGGAAACTCCAAGAAACCCAAATCCACCAGGAACGCCTATGGGTTGATTTAAGGGAATATCTTGACGGGAAACCATCCCCTGAGATAGGTTTTTCCTGCAGGTTTTCCCACGAATTCTAGGAATGTCCCATCTAAACCCATCCTGGAGAAAATACCGTACTGTAGAAGCATGGTTCTCATGTTGTGACTTGCTCCTAGGATTCATTGCTTCCAAACGCATCGAAATTAAAAACCGCATGCCCTGTCTTATCATCCGGCTGGCCACAACCTGCACCTTGGTCGCATCCAAGATGGTACCCCAAAATCGCGCGGGTGATTCTCGTTTCCCTATCAAAATTGCCACAAGTTTGAGGTGTTCCCCATTATCGGACAACTCCCTTTACTGGCAAGACTGCAAGGACCTTAGGAGCTGGTGAACAAAAATCTGTCAACTGCGAACCATCTGCAAACGTTCGATGGAAAATCAGACATGTTTGAATCCACTAACCCCATCTGAGATTGTCGATCATCCCCTGAACACCCTGATTTTTTTCACTTCCCAACTCCCCGTGTCCGAAAAGCCATGGCCTGTTCGGGGATCTCCCAACCCTCCAAGGGGCATTGAGACCCACTGCGATGAGCGCCACACCAAAGAACCTGTGGGAGAAACACCGGATCTTTGTGCATGCGTGTTGATCTTTGCTGATAGTGATATGTATGTATTGCTATGTATTCATGTTTATACAGCTGTGTAAAGTGTGTAAGAAATGTGTATGTAAACGTATATGAAAATGTGTATGAAAGTTTGTATGTACATGTATGTATTGTATACATCCAAATATGTGCTATATACATACATGTATATAATTATATTATAGATTATATATATATACATGTGTAGATTCATATATATATATATTAATGTAAAATAAAGTGTATATGTAAATGCCTATTCTCGTTACAGAAACAACGCCAATTGCGATCAGTGGCATTAGCTCATCTATGGGCGTTTTTTTAAATCTGGTGGCCACGGAAATCTTTGCCAATCTGGTCGTCAAAATCCATGGAATCCCATCTGGTTTCACAAATCGAAGAGCTGATATACCATCTGGTTATTTAACATAGCCATGGTTAACCATGGTTAATATGGGTTAATATTGGTTAATAATGGTGATTAATGGATGACTAATGATGATTGAGGGAATATACCCTCTGGTTATGACTAACAGTTTGCCATGGAAAATCACCACCATTTTTAAGTTCGGTAAACCATCTATTTCGATTAGGGCCATCGAAAAACCATGGCTATGTGAACATTACCAGATGGTAGCTGGTAAATAATGGCACATGGATCTTCATAATATAGCTGATATAGCTGGTAAATGATGGCAAATTGATACCAAGATGTTTTTAAAATATCAAAGGTTTTCACTTCTCCCAATGTATGTACATATCAATATAACCAGCTTGAAACCCTGACTTGGGGTACGCAAAAATTGAGTCCACGGACGTTTCCCTCACAGCTTTCGATCCCAGGTCAAAGCGATCAGCTGAATTGGGTGCCATAACATACGCACTGCCACAGCGCGAAAATCAAGCTCAGGAACTTCGACGCACTTTTGAAAGCGATTCAGAGGGCATATTGTGAAGAAGACCCCGGTCCTATATGCACAACCTCAATAAACCCAACCTAGCGGTTGGACCAGAATGATATTGGAGGTTGCTCAGCTCTTCAATTTCAACTAGATATTGGAGCACGGTCATTGAATTACCTGTAATACCATATTCTTTGACCTTCTATAGATCACAACTACATGTGTTACCCCTTGAAATGCTCAAATCTGACAGATTCATCAGTTCAGCTTTCCAGTCGAAGGTCCCACCATAGTTGGCTCATCTTTACAAGTGCCAGCTTTGAGCCATCCGCACCACGTGGATGGGTGCGGAAGCTTCTCCTTTGGAGAGTGGATGGCTCAACAAAACTGAGAGGAGGGCAAGCCGTCACGGGTGATTGGAATGAGTTTCTCCGGAATGACGGGAAACTCAGGGGGCCAGTTCTGGTCGACTTTCAACGTCTTTCAGCATCTTTCAGCATCAGACCAAATGTGTACCTGGTGGTCCCTCCAAACACTAGAAATGGCAGAAACGCTGGGCTGCTCCGCTGCTCAATTGCCTGGAGACTCTCTGCAATTTTGCTTGAAGGATGGCTTTTGCTGACAGGTAATATGGAACTAACCACTTTTCACGCCGCTTTCATGTCAAGTCACCTCCTTGGAAAACAACAGCTTCTATCCGTAATTCTCCGTAGGTAATGATGTTACGACACTCTTTGTCATGGGCAGCCACCTGTTTTTCCGGAGGTAGCAAACGGAAAATCGCTGGCAAATGCAACGATTGGAGAAATCGACAACTTTCAAATCCTATTTTGGCTTTGTTCTGCTTGTTGGTTGCAAAGGGCTATTATCAATCCAAATGCCAACGGATGTCAACTGACCACTACTCAACTGGGATGCTTTTGAATGGTTGCTCCATGTTCGCCCAGACGAGGCGAGTCTATCCGAGTCTCCATGCCTAGCTACAACGAACGCCGTTGACCCGCAGGGACATGATGCCGAGTGAGGTATCAGAAAGAATGCCGATTTCTTGGATCCAAATCCCAAAGAAATGATCCACATATGTACATTATATATCTATATTATATAGTCACACACGTACATATGTTACATGTGTATATATATAATTATATATATATATCATAGAGAGAGAGAGAGAGGAAAAAGAAAAAAACATACTTCTTTTATCTCCCTTTACAAAACGGCATCCTTCATGGCTGGCTTTGGATCAAGAGCTGCGACCTCCTCCTTCCCTTGTCAGGCGCCGATACTCTTGGGACTGGGCCTGCACCAGATGTGAAGATTTAGAGAATCTCCCTGCACCAACTGGTCTGCAACTCCCCCATTCATGACATTGGTCGTTTCAAATTTACAAAACCAGATTGGCTCATCCTCGTCCTCCAAAATTGGTGTTCAAATTGGAGAGCCGCTTCTACCCCTATGGTTGGCATTCGTGGCATTTTCGGCTCCAACAGCAGGGGATCCCAGCCTGGCGGTGCTGGCCAGAAATCCTGGGTCGGCTTGCACCGGGGGTTCAGAATCATGGGGGTTTTGCAGCTTATCATCAAATTTACCATCAAAAAAACACATCTGTATCAACATCTAGGTTTTCTGATGATTCATCAATCATCAGATGTGTTGACCATCAACCATCTGATGGTCTTTTTATGATAAATGATGTTGATAAATGAAACCCATCATATCTTTCCACCATATACCCTCTAGTAATTTAACATAACTATGGAAAATCACCATTTTTAATAGCTATGTTAGTCATTACCAGAGGGTATCTGATCAATGATGAACCATCAGATTTCCCCACCGCGCGCCTCTGGGCGCAGCGCGTTTAAACCGCCCAATCGCTCCCTTGCGCCCTAGATTTGGCTGACCTGGGGCGATTCAGTGCTTCAAGGGAAAATCTGCAGGACATCATATTTTCTCACAAATAGATATATATAGATATATAATGATATATGGTTACATGTATATATTATGTGTATGTGTATATATATATATATATATATACAAACCCCTATGGTTTTTTTGCCTGCAAACGCCCCTTGAAGGCTGCGCCAGGGTGGAATGTCTGGGTCTCCCCCGCCAGCATCCCCACAAGGATCATCGGATAAAACGCTGCGCTGGACTCCACCTGCCAATCATCTCACTGGGAAAAGAAGGTACAGTACATCTGTATACCTCATGAATATCATTAAATCTATGGATGGATGGATGGATGGATGGATGGATAGATAGATTGGATTAGATTGGATTAGATTAGATTAAGGTAAGATCAGATACGATAAGATACGATAGGATTAGATTAGATTAGATTAGATTAGATTTAGATTAGATTGGATTGGATTAGATTAGATAAATAGATAGATAGATGGATAGATAGATAGATAAGGTAGATAGATAGATAGATAATGTGTAGGTACATCTACTATATACGCCATTTAGATCTATGATGTGTGTGTGTCTGTGTGAATTGCTGCAGGTTAATATATAGATATATAGCATATAGAGACACCTACAGCCTTTGTGTTTGGTTTTTCTGTATCTATCTGGCAGGGACCATCAAGCCAAGTGTACTTCTAAGTGGAGTGGAACTATCCCTGAAACCCGGCGTGATAGCAAATAGCTGGGTCTATAAACGGCCGGAAATCTCAACTCCCTATTTTGCGCCGGAGCAGATTGGATTTGAGATCATCATTTTCTGTAAAACAGATCTGCAGAAATA
The DNA here is from genome assembly GCA_947184155.2 of Cladocopium goreaui. Classification (NCBI taxonomy): domain Eukaryota; class Dinophyceae; order Suessiales; family Symbiodiniaceae; genus Cladocopium; species Cladocopium goreaui. The sequence goes on along the minus strand of CAMXCT020001624.1, from coordinate 63,616 downwards.
CCACCTACTTTGATTTCGAAAAAAATCCTCTGAACCCGGCACCCATCAAGCCATCCTCACCTGGTCCCTATGGCATTGAGTCCGCACCATGCGCCCATCCTCCAACAGCTCAGTTTGGAGCCTCGGAATTTTGATCCCGGGAATGGAATACACGATCCGTGCTATCTAGTGTTTACCTCCAATCGCATTCCCACTTAGGTTTTACACCATATTGGGAATGATTCGCTGGGAATGTCAACGAAAGCCGTGGCTTAGCTGTCTTTTTCAAGATGACCGGCTGACCGGGATTCGTGGCTTCGCGGGATGACCAAGCCAAGCAGCGCGTTGTAGCTCTGTGGATAGTTGCCCCCAGGCATGAAGTCGTCATGGAACTGATGGTAGATTTCCGCCTGGCGACTCTGCTGAAAGATGCTGGTTGATGCTGGTTGATGCTGGTTGATGGCCCGAGGCTCAAAGACGTTTCATGTAAACCATGTCAAAATTCTAGGAAGCTCTGGAAAAGTGAGGCTGAATGTATAACATTGTATAACATCAATATGTACGCAAAGATGGTTTATGTTGTGAAAGGATGTGAAAGGAACAGGCATGCTAACTATAACCACGGCCTTTGTCTGAAGCTGAACAGAACTTCCAAAATTGGGGACACTAAGGCACCTCTTGGACTTCCAGAAAACTTCCAGAAAACTTCCAGGGTCATCCAGGTTCCCCAAACTAGGACAGCTACTGAATTGGATGCTCGTCTCCGAGCTGCCCCTGCCTGATAAAAGGGATATCTCTCAGTATCATAGACCCAGACCAAAGCCTGCAGCGAGCTGGTCATCTTGCTGCCTAAATGGGGAATGGAGTTTGATCTGCATCGGCCATCCCAGCAAAATCATCGTGTTCAAACCTATCCAATCCATTCCAATACGGATCCCAAACCCCAAAAGTAGACATAGTTGGCTGGTGTGTAACACCATAGCTATAGGGGCTTCATATCCCAACTGATGGGGACTATAATCCCATGATTATACCCATAAAGATCACCCCAACTATGGTTCATTCCTCTTGATATTCCATTAAAATCCCATTAGATGTCCAGTTTTGATGGTATAATCCTCAATTTTCACATTGATAAACCCAATCCTGCATCCCAAGTAGTTGCCCCAGTTCTTTCTAACTCACCGCAATCACCCAATGCCCGAGATTTTTGGGCGCCTGCCCCAAGGTGTCGGGGTCATCGCCTTGACCCTCCTACAAGGCTGAAGAGGTTTGTTGGGAATGTCCGCAGGAAACCTTCATCAAGTCACCATCGAGTGACTGAAAAGTGGTGGGTTCAAGATGGTTCAAGATGGTTCAAGATGGTTCAAGATGGTTCAAGATGGTTCAAGATGGTTCAAGATGGTTCAAGATGGTTCAAGATGGTTCAAGTGCAATTCTTTTCCTGCAAGTCTGGGATACAGTAAGTATCGCTTCAGAAATCTGTGGAACATGATGAAAATGATGAGTTGTTTGCTTCAGCCACTCAAACATACTATGTGTTTGCGCAAACAAATCCTGGGTAGGACTAGCCCAGTAACCCATGGATGGTCTCATGGGACCGTTTCGCATCGGCTGTAAGAATCACAAAGAGCCCATGGAATTCCCCTGGACAGAGCACTGAGAACACCACGGGAACACATTGTAAAAAAGACCAAAAATGAGTCCGAAAAACGGAGGTTGGTTCAGGAGGCAGGAGTTTTTGGTGCACCAATACACTGATTTTGATGCTACCTCGGCGCTTTTTCCACAGGTATCTTAGATCCTCCTTGGCTCTTGGTTGACTTTTGACCCAAACACACGGGCTTATCTGAAAATATGGTACAGTATATCCCAAATCCACATTCCATCATCATATTTCCGATTAAAATTGCCATAAATCGGGGTACATGTCCCATTTCGAGTTTCCGATACCAACATAGATTGGTTTAAACATGGTGTATTTCCCATCAAGAAATCCCGTAAATCATAGTATCTCCCCATTCTTCGACTACCCCGTCACCATCAAACCACGTCCCATCCCCGTCCCACGCCACATTGCAGCATGCACCTTCAACTCAAACCAGAAGCCATCGCGAGCCGCCCGGCCTGGTACCAATATTGCCATGGGGATCACAAGGGTTGGTAAATGTCCCAATTGAACATCACCCAAGTGTTGGGGATATAATTTCCAACAGATATTTGAAGGTGATGTTCAAAATCCCTAAAAAGGAACATTTACCAACCCCTGGATCATCAACCAATCTTTGGACTGGGGCGCAAGCGCCCCCACCCGACAAAAGGCGCCCCAGCCTGCTTGGCTCGCGTTCACCACCTGGCGTTGAAGCTGTTGACTGGGCCGGGGAATTTTCAGGTGTTTCATGCGCAGGATTCGGAAAGCCTGGGGTCAGGGGTTGTGTACCTAAAAGATAACAACATGAATGGCTTTTGACATGTAAAAAAATCGGGCAATGAGATCCAATAGGTTTATTCGCGGAGGTTTATTCGCTTCCACCACCCGTGAGCCAGAAGTGTATTCAAGACCATGAGTCAGAAGCATATGGGCTAATGACTTGAATATCAAATCTTATGCACCTATCCCAGATCTCTCCAATATATCTCATGTATCAAAGGGATTCTATCCCACCAAGCGGCTAACATAAATGCAAAGGGTGAAAATGGCTAACATTCCAAGATGTCAAGTCGGTTTGTCTGAAAATTGGGTACCAAGATCCAGTGATAAACTCAACATGTCCCCTATTAAGATGATTGAAAATTGCTACTTTGGGGGGTACATCCCCATTTTCAGACACATCCAAATAATTCTGCTGATTCTGCTTGGTTTTGCAACCATATCCCTACTGAATCCCATTGAAATAGGTGAGTAGGCCCAATCCAAGTATGTCAATTATCATAATCACTTATTGTTCTCCTATTGTATCAAATACATTATATAATCATCATTTATTCCCATTGAAATAGTAAATCATCATGTTTTCCATAAATACCATTCCCATGAATCATCATTTATTCCCATTTGGATTCCCATTGAAATACCTATTGTTGATGGTTAAATCATGTTAAATCCAAGATCTTCAGAGTCGGCGCTGGCCTGCAGATACTCTGAGGTGAAGCCGCCCGGGACTCCAATCGCGGCGCGGTACTCGGGGCCTCCAGAACTCAGAAGGATTGGAATAAGGTGGGAAACCCCAATAATATTGGAATATATTGGAATATCTTGGAATATATTGGGATATATTGGAATATATTGGAATATTATTTAGTATTTACTTGGAATCCCATAAGTGGAATATTTTTTCGAAAAAAAATTGGGGATGCAGCATCTATCTGAACCATTTATATCCATTTATGCTGATTTCGGGGATGGCATTGGGCTTACCACAGCAGAACAGAGAAACACACCTTTGGAAGGGAGGCGCCACCCAAGCGATGATTTGTTGAGTTCCAATCTTCAACTAGAATGTTTGATTCAAGACTCAAGATTGGAAGTGCTAATTCCCAACACTTTGAAACCCAACACATCCCAACACGGTGTCTGTCAGACTACAAGGATGTGGAATCACCCGACCATTGGGAAGTGATGGGAAGTGTATCTCCGTGCGACCTTCTCTCCAGGTGACGTGTCACAACCTCCCAAGTTTTGGGTGCTACGGCAACCCTTGCCTACCTATGTCCATGATGTCCGCGCGGTTCTTGCCCACAAAGAGATCCCAGAAGACTACCGCAAAGTCTGCCAAGGTACCTCAGTTGCTGCTGGAAATGTGATGTGCGGATCTCCTATCAAGAACAGACCGAAGAGTGATGATATCCATTGCTGTTCGGGTAGCCGGCAACCCAACGTTACACGGAAATCTCCTAGGCATCGATTGCCGACACCCAAAGCTTCACCACGGAAGCGGTTCCGAATGAATCGCCGAATAGCCCGGAGCAGGCGAGTGACGCTTGGGGATGGTCATCACCACCACCTTGAAAAATGGCGCTACAAAGAAAGCGGGATGCCCCAGAGCTGGGTTTTTTCCAACTGGAGTATACCACCAAATAACGATTTGATACGGTTTGAACATGTCTTTTGAAACAATTGGATTTGGGGGATACTGGGATACTGTACCCAATTTTCAGACAGACCCTCGAAAATTTCCGCTAGTACAATTCATTCGGGGCGATGAAGACAAAATCACTCAGCAAAAAGGTTTTGGACTAGCACCAAAATTGGATGAAAAGGCAAAATCCCACATGTTAAAATCCTGAAGCCCACATCCATGGGCCAAATATCAGCCCTCTAGGGGCCCCAGGGTTCTGCTCATCCTCCTAACACCAGGGCCTCGGTATGCCCCAATCCGCCATAGTCGCCATAACATGCGTGCCCGAAGCTGTTCAGACGGTTGCCGCCGGCATAGCCTGCAGGTCATGCCGGTCATCCCTTTTCGCATCAAAGTCATGGGGTGTTCTTCGTGTCACGCCATTTTTAAAAAGGCACCCTGTCCCACATTTGCGGCCTGTCAGTGAGGTGTATGTGGATGAATCGCCTCAGTTGGTGGCAAAGCATTCCAATGTGGGGCCAACCGGGCAACTGGGAATGTGCTGGATTTTGCTGTACTTCGGATATGCCCACTCAATACAAAGCATCAAACAAAGTCAGAGAAGACGAATAAAAATAAAGCAACAAAGGATGCAACTGATGGAATGAAGATGTGCACAAAAAAATGAGGTGGTTGTCATATGGTTGAAAGCCGAAGATATTGAGTTACCAAACAATAGAGCTAATTGAATAGTTGCAGCTGCGAGTCACCACACAATTGTCAATAATCAAACTCAAACTTCAAGTTCACGGCTGATGAGCCCACATGAGTGAATATGGCAGTGTGTCAAAACCTTGTACCCCTGTAGTTCACATCAAAATAGCTGGTACATGGATGTTCATCCCACTAAAAATGGTATTAATAGGTATTGATCCATACCCATATGGGCATTGTGGCAACCGACATGGGTAGCACCCAACAACTTGTCGTTGATGTAGTCGTCCAAACCACTGCTGAATGGGAGGATTAAGGTCCATTTCCAGATGTGATTCTCCAGCTCCAGGGTTCCAACCAAAAAACCTCCTTTTATCGATTGAAGAACCTTTTACTGGAAACTATAGGTTTTACTCCACAGGTATTGGTCTTTTGGTGAGTTGTTGATTTTCCCCCTTTAAAAACTGAAACCATCAGGATTTCAACTAGACCAGCATCGCGGATAAGACTTCAACGTCAGGCGTCGACCCAGCAGAGTTTGCTCTGCCTTGATGAATTCGTGCTGCACGTGCCAGAAGCCTTGGCAATTGCTGGGCAAGGGTGATCGTATGAATTACAATCAGCATGTGTTTGAAAGAATACAAAGGGAACACATTTATCGAAATGAATCTGTGTATGCATGTGTGCATGTATGCATGTATGCCGGTATGCCTGTATGCACGCACGGATGGATGTATAGATGTGTGGATGTATGGATGTATGGATGGATGGATGGATGGATGTATGGATTTATGGATGTATGGAGGTATGTGTGGAACATGATTATATTATGCGTTCCGGTAGCGGGGTGATGTCTGCTCGAAATCCACGCTGCGGCACGGCAATTTGGTGTTTTGTTGCGGCGCGTTCTTTCCGCATTGTTTCTTAAGCGTAGCGTGGAAAATGTCAATGTTGCCTGAGTATCGTTGCATTTTGGCAAGTACCTACGACAGTGTCGAAACTACCCTTTTGAGCCAAGTTTTGAACATATTCTCCGCAATATACAGTGCTCATCTCCCTTTAGCTTGCAGTCTGTAAGGCTATCATGGAGTAACTGAGTAATTCATGATAATCTGTCAGGTAGCGATTTCCCGGCGCTGGTGAGCCACGGTGATTTCCTGTCGCCGGGGTATACTAAACCATCCCCAAATGGGAGTTGTTTATGGCAGCCAGGGTTTCCCACACTACAGTAATTGTATATGGTATAGATGGCCCTAATCGAAATAGATGGTTTACCGAACTTAAAAATGGTGATTTTCCAGGGCTATGCTAAATAACCAGATGGTAATTTTAGCCTTGGTGTCTGAGGGAATCACTGAGCTACCAGGTAGAGGCGAGGCTGAACACGGTCATGAAGCAAAGAGAAAACAAAGCACGACAGGTCACAATCCGTGTCTTTTCCACGATGAAATGGGAATGGTTCAAAACCTATGATATCATCCGGATTTTGACCCATACCCAAATTTGAAAAACATGCTTTCACTTTTTCAAAGTGGTGATCCCAATATTCAATCCCCATCCATGTCGTCCTTTGGGAATGTATTATGTTTCAACCACGGATCTACGGTCCTTCAACGTAAAACCTCACCACTCAGTCTACAAGGCAAAGTCACAGCCAGAGCCGAAGTACACCGAAATGGTGGAGTCCTGAAAAAAATGCTGCCTACTGGCGAGGTGACTACTGGGTTCGTTGAAAACTGGCTGTTTTTGCACGTGGGTAGAGATATTCCCTAAGCACCAGACAAAATAAAGGTCAAAGAATGAAACTCAACATGTGATCATTGTCATTATGGTCATTGGGATGATCATTACCAGTTATTATCATTATATAGTATCATGATAGACGTTCTTGTTAACTATTCCTAGTTGTGATTCTTATTAGCAGTAGTATTGGTTATTGTCAGTGTTGTTGTTGTTGTTGTTGTTGTTGTTGGTCTTGTTCTTGTTCTTGTTCTTGTTCTTGTTCTTGTTCTTTTTCTTGTTGTTGTTGTTGTTGTTGTTGGTGGTGGTGGTGGTGGTGTGGTTATTGTCATTGTTGTCGTTATTGTCGTTATTGTCGTTGTTATCATCACAATCATCCTTATCATCATTATCCTAGTCGTCGTCGTCATCATCATCATCATCATCAATAAGTTATCATTGTTGCTATCACTACAGAACACAATTTGTTGATTTATCAATTTTATGCATTACCATCATCATCTGTCATTATAATCATCTATTGATTTATCATCATCATCTCATGTTTACAATTCCTGGATTGTTAGATGATAGATCATGATTGTTCCAATGATGATTATCTAGATTATCTAGTGGTTTATCATCACTATCTATTGATGATAATGATTTACCATCATTGTTATGTACCATTACCATCAGCCATCATCTTCATTCTGGGCCCTAGCTACTCCCCATCTGCTAACCTCGAGGTTTACCTCGAAACCTCTCCAAGCCCAGCCTGCGCTAGACCTTCCTGCAGCAACGCCAAGGCTAGCAATCGCGGAGCCAACCCCAACGCCATGGCTGAAAGACAATGGAGTGGTTTCTTCGTGTTTGAGGTGGCGTAGTCACGTGGAGTGAAACCAGTGGAACCAGTAAAAACTTCAACTTTATGATGAAACTAGTAATGACGACTATTGATTGTTAATTTTTAATTGTCATTATTGATGAATCACTACTGATGATTATTGTTGATAATTGTGTTTGATGAATATGTTTTTATGATTGTTGTTGATGATTGTTGATGTACATCCATGTGTATATATATATATACACATCATTCTTCATGAATAGGGGTGCATATGTTCCAGGTTTGCTGGTGTTTTTGTTCCATGCTTGTTGCCTCTTTGACCCAGTTTGTTGTGGGTGTGAAGCCACCGCGATTTCATCATTTTTTCTGTGTATACTGAGCAGCTTGCAAAGGCAAAAAACAAATCGGCTAAATTGGGGAACCACCTACCATAGACTCAGGTCTGCTATGTATAACTGGGTACTGACATGCACATAGAAGCCTTACAGCTGGGGATAGAATGAGCCGTTAGCCTTGATATTCAACCCCTTGAAGGTTGAGAAAAGGGATTTTAAGGGCCAAGACAAGCGTAGAATCAAGCAAGAGGGGCATGTGTATGACCCCAAATGCCACATCTACCCTCTGGTAATTTAACATAGCTATTGAAAATTGCCATTTATAGTGGATTTACCCATTGAAAATGATGATTTTCCATAGTTATGTTAGTTTACCAGAGGGTAGGTGAACTCCAGCCCATCCGTACCTCAGCGTGAGGATGATCTGGGACATCAGGTGGCCAAGCACAGGAACCTGCGGCTGGTGGCTGCAACCGCAGTTGCCAGATCAACCGGGGCTGGTTGAGGCCGCTCTCAAAACAACCCTCAAACGCAATCATTGCAAACAACCATCAAAAAGATATCCCCGAGAGTGGTTGACATCCCCAAAATGATTACTTGAAAAATTCCCTGTGCAAACTTCCCAGAGACATGGTCTTCTAAGTGCAAAAGATGTCTCCTCAAGGGACGGATAAGAAACGCATGATTGCACCATGCACCAGTTTGCTTCATCGATCTTCCGAAAAAAAGAAAAACGCACCATACAGAGGAGCCTTGTCCCATGCATCACTCCACAAGTTGGTGATCACGTGCTCATCGTCACAAGCCACTGGCAGCGTTTGATGGCTTGAGGTCTTGGCTGAGGGAAGGAAAGGATGGAAGGATAGGAGCCCATAGACGGACCGCCAAAGCCAACTTCAACCTTTCCAAAGATCTTTGGCCGGGGCTCCATAAAGAAAGAATACGAATCAGCAGTGAAAATAACCCCCGACCCTGCTTGCGGGTGGTTTTCCCCCTGAAATTGGACGAAGTCCGCAAAAAACGTGGCAGCAGGACAGGCAATGAATGGAAACGCTAAGTCCTTAGTGATCTTAGTGTCCATCCAGGGAGTGATGGAAGGGAACTGGACCAATTGCTGGGCTGTGGCTGTCTTGTTTACACCGCTGTATTTTTCAGAGCTGACAAAGTCCACTGCGCCAGTGAGGCCGGGGCAGTGTAAAGATCCAGATCCTCCAAAATTCCTGGCGCAGAGGAGACGCAGGTGGAATTTTCGACACTAAAAAGGCTGCGGTTTTGAATTGGGTAACTGGCATAACTGGATTTGTTTTTTTACAATAAACCCATGAAGGCTTTCTCAATGGGGGTAACTACATGTTTTCTGTGATTGGTCAAACGGTACAGAGGTACCTCAGGCTATGACCAGGATGGATGGATGGATGGATGGATGGATGGATGGATGGATGGATGGATGGATGGATCGAAAAAACGTAATAATTCACCAATCTGAAAAGTTGGGTGATTTTGAGATGAATAACCCCCAATCCTAACCATGCTCTCTCGCGACGTGGCGATGACGAACGGTGCACCTAGAAGTACACAGCGCCTTCGAGACGCAAGGACTCCCAGCTGCCTAGACATCATGTCGCAAACAAAATGGAGACATCACCGGCTAAAGACGGGATGTACTATAATGTACTATAATGTACTATTATACATACTATAATCATATTGTACTATAATGTACTATAATGTTTGTGTAGAATCTAATATGGCTACGCAATCTGATAGTTCAAGCCGTAAATGGATTTGATCGTCATTAGGAGTTCATCGTCAGGGACTATGCGGGATTTGGCCCGAAATTCCTGGCCATCAAACAATGGGGAAACTGATGATAAACCATGGGATGGAATCGGGTATCCAATTTTGAGACAACCCAAACCAACGAGAATTACGATGAATCGATTTGAGAGGGCAATGTTACAGGAAAGTCTAGTTTTTGTGGATATGGTGGCTATTGGTGGCTGTGTTTTTGGGGAGATGAGAATCACCAAGCGCATGGGACCAACGGAACCAACGGGAGCAACAAGACCTGGTGGCTTCGTCCTGGGGATGGCTTTACAGGTGGGCCCCAACATCACCCATCTGTTCTCTGCATAGAAATTCAATGGCTTGATGTGACCAATGGCTTCACTGTATCTCAAAACATCTCAAAACATCTCAGAAATGATAGGGTCAACTCAATCAGCTAATCTGGTAGTTACAGTAAATCAAATACCCTCTGGTAATTTAACGTAGCTATTGAAAATGGCCACTAATAGTGGATTGTCCCATTAAAAATGGTGATTTTCCATAACTATGTTAGTTTACCAGAGGGTATTCTCTGCGACACCAACATCTGGCAGAAACGCGTCGAAACGCGGCGCCTCAACACGGAGGCCTCGGGAGGAGAGATGAGATCTCTCATGCCACTCCAAGCACGCCTACGTGGAGCCCAAGGATGGCACGGATGAAAACCGTAAAGGTGAAAATGAGAGGATTCAAAATTTATTCCACTTAGTTCTAAGTCGAGTCAAGTTGACTCTTTATATAGTTGATTCAAGTTGTGACACCGAAAACAGACGGTATTATAAATCTTATAATGAGTTTTCACACAGGGATTCTGCTCGGCGGAAGTAAAAGAACCATTTGTTTTATCGTGTTTCTCCTGTCCATTATATCCAATATATGTGTTTTTCAACCAGAGCTACCACCGAAAATCCTCTCATCGACGGTCTCTTGATGTGATTCAAGACCAGCGATTGTTGTCTCCTTCAATTTTTGGACATACCCATATTACCGCGGGCAGATGTGATTTTAGGAAGATACTCTTCCTCCGGATGCCGAAAAGCAAAAGTGCAGGTTGATCTCATTCTGGCAGTCTCGGTTTTTAAGCATTCCCATCTATATAATCTCTCCAGAAGAGTTGGGTCTACTCAAATCATCAAAAACACGAAGCAATTTGGGTTTTCCAAGCTTGGATCATGCCCTTGGGACCCTTGGGTCAAAAGGTCAAAATTGAAGACCAAAGCCAGCCACAGAGCTTTCGGTGAGTGCAAACCATCCCATCTGCTGGTGCTACGCCCGCCTTTCGGCCCATAGATGATGCAACTCCACCAATAGCATGAAGAGAAGGGACCCTGCGGTAGGCACTCTAAAATGACGACGCAAGGCCTAGTTTCATGAAAAGTGGGAGATGAAAGTTGGAGGTGTCCAAATTGGATTGTTGGCACACATGGAAGATTTAAGGGTCTATACATGTTACTTATACTGGACTGCTGGAAATCCCAAGGAGATCATCCTTGACATTTGAAAATGCCTCAAATCGGCAGCCATGGACGGGTTTTCTGTGAAATTCGTGCCGCCAATTCGGCCCCTGAAAAAATGTGTTTTTTGTTTTCTGAAAATCGGGTACGCATTCATTTCTATGTATGTATATATATATATATTATTTTATTATATATATTATACTATATATATACACATATATGATATTGTATATAAATACTAACTATATGATGACAAAAAAGTAATAATGATGATAACAATATACAACAAAAAAAAAAAACTGTTCCGAAATGTCTCCCCTGTCGGCATGCCACCGCCGGGAGCCCCGGCAGTTCGTGTAGCCACTGCCACAGCTGGGCGCTAGAGCCGGGATCAACACCTGCAGTCCGATGCAGAGAGGTAGCACCACCTGGGCAAGGTGAGGCCCACCATGGGAAACCACAGAAAAAACCCATCGGAAACTCATGGGAAAATGGTGACTTAAGCATCAAAAATCGGGATTTGATGATTTTTATAGCTGGTTTTCAGAGTTTAATGACTTTTGGGGGTAACTTAAGTGTAACCCCCACAAAATACTTGGGGTAATGACCGGGTAGTTGGGGGGGCTATCACTTTTGATGATGTTTTCTGACCTTTTGACCCCCACATCAATATAAATCAATAGAGTGTAATCATAATCCGGGCTTGACATTGGCCCAGTTGGTTGAAACGCTACATCTGTTGGTTTACGTGTGGGTTCATGATGGATATGACTTCATGAATTTATAGTTAGATGGGGTGATATTGTATACCGAGGGCAGATACAATGGGGCTGTCACCCGCAAAAGTTGGAGAATGTTGTGAGGATTGAAGGTCAAGAATTGAAGATTTGAAGGAGTTATAGGATATATTTGAAAGTTGAAAAAAGACGGAAGCAGAAAAATCCCAGAGATGTGTAAGCAACAAAAGATTGGCCAACAAATAATTTTGGTTTCTTGGTTTCAAGGTCAAGGAAAAATGGGCAAGGAATCATCGGGAAAGTCCTGGATTCCTGGATACTATAAGCATGCTAAAAGCCTCCCTAGTTTTCTGTCGCGTTTTCCTTCAATCAATCCAGATCTTAGTGAATTCATAGAAGCGTTGTCGTTTTAATCCAATTGAGCAGCGTTCAAAACCCTCTGTCTTCCCTTTATACTGATAGGAGTTCTTCCCATACAGAATTCCGATATTCCGATATTCCCAAATATATTGGAGAGAAGAACCCTATATAATCATAAATTTTCACGGGTTTTTAAACTGCTCAATGCACTTCCAAGTCACTTTGTGGTCACTCTGTCATTGCTACTCAACTGCTGCAAGGTCGGAGATTGAAATCTTCAAATGCCGCTGGGACCCGTGCCCAGACCAAGATGGAATGCCAAAGCATGCTAGTCTGGCCGCAGCGACCAGTTGCATACTCTAAACCAGTGAGACGCTTATCAGTTGCGCGGGTACACAATCTCATCTTCACTGAAATCACTTGCGTGGTTTCATTGTTCAAAGCCCAATTACAACTGGAATGTATGTATGTATGTATGTATGTATGTATGTATGTATGTATGTATGTATGTATGTATGTATGTATGTATGTATGTATGTATGTATGTATGTATGTTGTATGTATGTATGTATGTATGTATGTATGTATGTATGTATGTATGTATGTATGTATGTATGTATGTATGTATGTATGTATGTATGTATGTATGTATGTATGTATGTATGTATGTATGTATGTATGTATGTATGTATGTATATACACATATATATGTGGATATATATATAATGTATAATGTATACATATGAATATATATATATATATATTCGTATCTTCAGGCTCCATCCATGTGTCTACACAGCCAAAGGTGCCCAGAACTGTGTCTTACTCTGTGGCCAAAAGCAACAACTCTATTAACATACAGGCCGCCATCACCAGTACTAGCTGTATATAGAAATCAACTCTGTGAGTCATTTTTACCTCCTCTCAAATTCAGACAAGAGTTTAGGTAGGGCTGGCTCTTGTTGTTCATTCCATTCGCATGTGTATATATATATATATCACATACAGAATCACATATAATCACATATATATATATATATGAATATACATATGTATATATATATATAAGTACATAATCATATATAATATGTATGTGTATATGTGTATATGTATATATATATATAAGTACATAATCATATATATAAACAATATCGTCAGCCCAATGTTTGCAGCTTCCCGCGGAGCTACCCTTGACCTCCATCTGCTCTATGCTGCGTGGAGCATTCTGAGGCTGCCAGACATTTCTGGACGTCCTGGTCAGACGGTCGACTTTTGGGCCGATGGTTCAAGCCATGAGGGCCCCAATGGACCCACAAAAGTTGTCATTTTCGGCACCAGACCATGTTGGATAAGTTCGACCCATGCGCATAGGAACCCACGAAACCACCCGAGGTGAAACCACCTCTTAGTCTTTGAAAATGAAAGGTAATGACGATGCTTTAAACTAGTGCTTGGAGCTAATCATTTAAATGAAAATGCAGGTGTGCCTCTTGGCTCACACTCATATCTTTCACTCAGAATTGCTAGGGCGAGCTGGATTGCTGGCCAGCAAAAGATGCTCCTTTTCAACAGGGGGGTTCACCATGTCTACGTAGTTCCCAAAAACAAGTGACTCGTCTGCAGCTGGACTACTCCAAGATGATGTGTTAAATCTCCAAAATGGGGTATCAATGAGTCTAGTCTTCACATGGAGGTGCCTAAAAATCGGAATCCTATATTGCATCTCCTCATTTTGCATCCCATGTTTTACCATAAATTTACCTACGAAAAGGGGCCTAGTTGGGGGATGCCCGCTTTATGAGACAAATCCAGATCATTTACACAGCCTGGCTGGAAATCAGCACAAATTGTGATGTGGTAAACCCAAAGCCGAACATCCACAAACCATCCCCCATTTTACCCCCAGCTGGTAGAACCATTGGCCAAGGCGCATCTGACTGGGCTGCAGCGCCTGGTACTGCCTGGCAAGGCCCATGTTCACTTTTGGCCAAACTCAGAGCTGGGTACCAGTATCACGTGGTTGGTTATGTATGATGTATCCCCATTTTAAATACAATTGTATATATATATATCATTATATAACTTATTGTAATATGTGTATATACATATATACATATCATAATAAGATATACACCTGTTTACTGATGTGTATGTGTATATTATATGGATATTATTACATGTATAATAGTGTATAATTTTGTATCAAATTATACTATAGATATACCGATATACCATTATTTCTCCATGATGGATGGTTTTTATCCGATTTTTCCATGACACCTCACCCACTTTTTTATGGACAAAGCCATTGATTGGTCCGGGATTCCGCACGTGGAGAGAGTGGCGCCCATCCCTGAGAGGAAAACTATGGATTTTACCCGCCAAAATGGGAATCTCCTGGGAGAAAGGGGGGTTCCCAAAAATTTCATGAGGACATCATGGGGGATATGTCCTGATTTTTCCTGACACTTGGTGCAGCTGAGGTGGACAAAATTGGTATAACCTTGGGATTCTAACCCCCTATGTTGGTTGGGATATGGGGGCCCCTACAAAGATGGTTATATAACCGTCTATAACCCTGACTGCACCCCCAGGTACCATAAAGTCCGAAACTGAAAGCTTTTGAAGTTGTTGTCCTGATGTTGATGGACAACCTTCCAGGCATCCCCAGAATTTTGAATGGTGTTCTACTTTCAATCTGTCTAGAAACCATCCGTCAGTGTGGTTCATGTCAGGTCAAAATGCCGAACTCAGCTTGAACTGCACCACTTTGCACCGCTGAAAACCACATAGGCATGGGTCAAAAATTACCCCAGTGACCATCCGCAGAAATGAACAGAACGGTCAAAATGAGTTCAGAATGGTGTATGCCTTGACACAAGCCTAATATATAGCTGTAACAGCGAGCACGATCTAGATCGTGCTTTTTGGTGCTCTCCTTCGTGCATTGGTCTCCTTTGTCCAAACATCGTGCTCTGGATCGTGTTTTTTGGTGCTCTCCTTCGTGAACAAATTCGTGGTTTTTGTTGTTGTCCCTCGTGCCAAAAAATCGTGCACGAGGGAAAGCACCAAAAAGCACGAGCACAGTTTTGGGCACGAGGGAGAGCACCAAAAAGCACGATTTTTGGCACGATGGGGAGCACCAAAAAGCACGATTTTGTGCACGAGGGAGAGCACCAAAAAGCACGATCTAGAGTCTAGAGCACGATTTTGTGCACGAAGGAAAACACTCAAAACAACGTGCGCACAAAATATAAAGAAATCCTTTTTTTGACTGTTACAGCTATTAGGAAGGACTCAATTTATGCCTATGCTGGGATGTGAATCTGTGAGTCACAACCTCCGCTGGTGGTTATTTGGTATTGAACCAGCAAGAAAGTGAAGTTTCTCCATAGTTTTGACTGATGACCATTGCAGCCAGTTTGGGAAGACCCTGCCTCCAAACGTGACGCCCGCTGCTTGGCCCCGATCTGCAAAAATTCAATCCTCCATAGAAGCCAGTTTGTTGCTAACTAGTAGTCACCTACCCAAAAAAAACTCAGAAATGGTCTCCGAAGTGTCTCAAGAGATTTCCAGATCGTTTTTGATTCTTTCTCAAAGTCATCATTGGTTTTTGATGGTTTTTGTTTCTCCTTCCATTGGGAAAAAAAGAAAAAACTGCTGATCCGAGCCGGGGCGACGAGATTCTTCGAGTCTGCATGCGGTTTACAGAGGTACCGGATGTGGTAAATTTCCCCGGTAAAAACCACTGGGGGGATCATCCTGCTTAGCAACTGATTAGTCACACTGATAACTTAAGTCATTTAAAAAACAGGGATGACCCCACTTAGGATCCACTACCAAGAGGACCTAAACCCCATTGGGAAATGCCAACCATTGGTTTTAGACGGCCATGCACTATTCATGGGAAAGAACCTCAAAAATCCCAAAAATAATGACTCGTCAATGGGAAATCCCAGTTCATGGATCATGATATGATAATCCCCAATATATTGGCCAGTATAACTCCCAAAAAAAACTCCGCAAGCAAGTGCAGATGTTTTCAGCCCACCACAATCATGGGCCCCCAGTACCAGACATGGATGCCCTCTATATACTGTTATCCTTGTCACTACCAACTACCACAATATGGCTTTGTCCGAAAATTGACAAAAGTGGGCTACCCCAAAATCCAGTGGGGTATCGTCGTGTTCCCTACTGGGTTCACCCATTGCTTGGCTCGTCCATCAGTGGTTTCGGGCCGGGAGCCTTCTTCTTTGGTCGGGAACCAAAGAAAATGCTCCAAGATGTCCACTTGATTAGGGAAATGATGATCAAATGATAAACCACAAGATGGAATGTTGAACCCTATTTTTAGAGCAACCCATTTTCACTGGCTCAGCCGTCTCCATTTTTTTCTGAAGCTTGGCTCCAACTCACCAAGAGGAGAAGTCGAAGTCGGTCCGTGCCCGCTTGGACCTGGGGGGCTCCACTTGTTTGGGAGCTCCTTGGTATTTGGAGGATACCCCTGGATCCTGGCTTTTGAGCTCCACATTTTCATAGGATGTTGATCATTTCTGGCTGCCAGGCTCCCCAAAAGATGGTGCACACCAAGTACGGGCAATGTAAATCCGAGCACTTGGTCACACTTGGATTTTCTACCTCACATCCATGTGGGGCTCATGCATCTATGTTGCCTATGTGCTGCAGAAACATCCAGTTTCCAACTTTGGCCATCTTTCAGGGCCCCATTTTTTCCCATGACCGCCCCTGGGACCACCCACTTCTGGGCGATGTTGGCATATTCCATCTCTTCACTGGGCATTGCCTGCGCTGAAGACCCACCCCTTTGGGGTGCCTCTGGGCCCCAAGTAAAAGACCGATGATTGCACCCTCCAACGAGACAGACATCGTGCAAAGTAGGCTCCTTTGTGACCGTTGTCTCATGGGGCTTTTGGAATTTCTATCAAACCTTGCAGCCCCACAATTCAAATCACTTCAACCGGTTCAATCCAGGTCTTGTGGAAACCTTGGAAACCTTGCTCAACCTTACTCAACCTACCTAAAGACCAGGATTTCCGGATTCCCCTTGTGTTTTTCATTGGGATCCCTCTGGTAATCTCCCACAAACTTGGCCTCGGGACGCTTGGATTTCCCCGGCAGGCTCGGCATTTCGTCGGGGAGGTATTTTCCTACCTGCCATCCAGGTCCAAAGCCGAGAATGTCAGCATGGCTCAACTCGGGTACCCAAAGAATTCTATGGAGAGATGAGAAGGATCTGAAAGAAATCCACCAGAAATCCACCTCCAAGATTTACAGCAATTTTGGCAAAGTGATGGTGCCACCTGAGAGGAGTGCCGATTTCGATGATCTTGCATGGGATCCTTGCGATTGCCTGGGAAATCGTGAGGGCAGCATGTAGCCACGAAAATCAGTCGATCCAATGGGAATTCGAAAGCGCAATAAGAACCCCTCACAGGGCGGGCCACCTTAAAGCTGGCAAATTGGCCAACCAATTTTAAGTACTACAAGTAGTAG
The DNA here is from genome assembly GCA_947184155.2 of Cladocopium goreaui. Taxonomy (NCBI): domain Eukaryota; class Dinophyceae; order Suessiales; family Symbiodiniaceae; genus Cladocopium; species Cladocopium goreaui. Next base: position 46,063 of record CAMXCT020001624.1, on the reverse strand, counting down.
TGTTGTTTATCCTTGTCTTTCGATGAGTAACTTATAACCTACGCAACTGTCTACCCTGAGGCTACGCCATTGCATGAGGTAGCCTACGCGGGGTATATATATGGTTTTTAAGGGGTGCCTACGCAAGCCTACGCGGTGTAGGCTTTGCCACGCGGCCATGATTTCTTTTTGTTTTCAATCGTGGCATGAGGCTTTGGAACCACAAGCCACAAATTTCCAACTAACCAAGGCAAAATGAATGAGTTCTAACTGTTGCCAACAAGTGTCTACACAAAGCCTACGCGGTGTAGACTAAAACGAGCCTACGCCAATGCCTATGCAACCTACAGCGGCTACATGGGAGCCTACGCCTGGGGCATAATATGTCTTTTGGAGTTCCCACTTTATCTACTTTTATGCATCCATTGGGGCCACGGCTGAACCACGTGGCTACTGGGTCCACCACCTGACTCGGAAGCCGGGGGAAAATCCACGAACCAAATTGGCACTTTCATGAGAAAATCATCGAACTATTGCTTGGGGATTTTCCAGCTGGCCATGTTTCATTACCAGGGGTAAAAGGTCTGAAAGCCGAAAGGATCTAGGTCACTTTCCAGACTGAAAAATCCAGAAATCTCCTGCTTTAGCCATCTTGAACACCCTGTTCCAACTTGGCGTAATTCCCCCCATCAGCCTCCAAACATCTCAGCAAAAATATGTTGCATCGAAGAACAGCCAGCAGAGCCTTCTCCTCCTTTGGTTTGGTCATTTCCTCCGAGACATCTTTGAAGGGATTCTTAAAGACCTGGTCAAAGAGGGGGGCTGAAGAAGTTATAAAATTGCAGCTGCAAAGCAATTGGCCAAAGGAAACTGGGTCGGTCACTGGATCACTTGGAAGATCGAAGTGGGCCCCGGGCGGGTGCCAAAGATGCGGGCATAAAACCAGATCTATGGCCAAATCGGGGATATTTCGATGAAAAAACTGGAACTAAGCACCTTGAAATATGCCAAACATGCCTCGGTTCGGATCAGTTTGATCTCCTTCACAGGCTTATCCTTGCTGTCCACTTCCCAGTCGTTCAGCACCTCCCTCAGGGGCGCAGACCACTATGGCTTCCCCCAAGCACCATGTGGTGAGGTTGACACGAGAAAAGGTGCCCCTGAGGCGTTCACAAGATTTGCAAACCACCGACGACTCGACCAAACCTCGGCGCCGTGATGACAGTCAATTGGCATGTTTGGCGTCATCAACCAGTGAAGGATGATTATCCCCAACTACAATCAGGCTTTGTGTTGCTTGAGTCCCACACTTCAAACGATTTTTCTGCAACTCATTGGTAGTTTTTCGTGGTTCTACAATCCTCAGGATTTGTACGTCTGTTTCGACGCCTCCTAGCAACGAAGAGCTGTTGGAGTTTCAATCTGGGAGAAACTTATTTGGTCTGGGTTAAAGACCACTAATAGGGGTTATGACCCGCTTTGGTGTTCTCACTGAACTTCTGTGGTGCCTTGTTTGCTTCCAAAGGCATTTCTGCCTTGCTCGTTCACAGAACAAATGGCCAAGGTCCCCAAAGCTGGAGGGACAGCAGGCTTATATCAAAATCAAGCCACTTGGGGTTCGGGACTACGGTTGGGTGTGGCCGGCCAGTTGCCAGTTGTCCAAATTCCTTGACAATCCTCATGATGTGTATAACCTATGGCAACCATGAAGATGGGGAAGCCCCACTTGAAACACCTGGCGTTCTCGGGCGCCTGGCACAGAGTGCTTGTTGTTGAGGTGTTCGCAAGACTTCAGGGTGATAAAAAATTGACTCCTGCACGCACCATGTGAAACTTGAGAATGTGATGAGTCGTTGTCATCCCAGATGTTGGCATAGATACAGCACCCCTCAGAAAGTCACTTTGGGCTTACATCAGCATCGCTTTGGACTCCACCTCCTATTTCATAGGTCCATGGGCCTTTGCGGGTCAATCAAGCAGAATTCCTGAAAATGGAATGTGTGCCACTTGAATTTGGTAAAATCCTTCCATTTTTCTTGGTGATTGGCAACAAAGCACACTGTCAGGCCCTGAAAACCATGTTGCTAGTGAAACATCCCATGTTAGGGGTATTTGATTGCCACATATATTGACCCCAAAAGAAGGTACGAAGCTAATTTACCTGAATCGCTTGGCCGATTGGCCCACCTGTTGGTGTTCTTCCCATTGTTCGCCATCGAGACAACCTGAGCTGCATGACTCCCAGGTTTGTGGCCTGGAAAACCCCGAAAGCCACCATGATTCGATGGGTCCCCACCACTTGCAAAGGGGAAGTTACTGATCATCACTAGTTGTCACTAATCCCAATCAATTCCCTTTTGCAAAGCCCCCAGTTTCCCCCACTGCATCTGTTAACGGCCCATCATTGCAAGGAGAAAACACGAAACTGTTAGCTTTTGTTGCCTGGAAAGACTCTGGTCCCACGAGCTACAGAAGGCAACGACAGCACCTGAGGCTTCTCAGCCTCATCTACAAGTCTTGCACCACAACGCCGCCCCTCCAGGGCGTTCGCTGGCCACCGGCCATGGTACTTGTCACCATGTCGGGCCGTCTGTGCGGTCAAAAGGTTTTCAAACATCGAGCTGCGCATGAGCAACGACACAGGCGAATACTGATGCATGCCACTGATTCTTGGAATCCCAGAGCCAAAAAAATACAAGTCCCACTTGAACAGAACAAGAAAGCCCAACAGGCCATGGATGTGATTGAACAAAGCCCACAGGGCCATCGATATGATTGAACAACAATCATCAGCCAGACTTCAAATCACCATAAGTCACAGAACTGGGACTTTGGCCCCCGGATCCCAAGGGCAGTCGGCACCTCAGATTTTCCTCATGAGGAGCAGCCACCATGATAGCATTGTTGGGAACCCTGGGTTCCGAATAGAGATGGTAAAGACTCCAGCAGGGGGTTCTTCCCAACTCCAACCAAATTTGGGCATTTCCCGGAATCATTTCCACACAAATAAGAAAAAAACAGTTTTCGTATGCACAAAGGGTCATCCAGTACAGGGTCATTCACTTTCAAAACACCTGAATCGCACCTCCCAAGAACAGTGCTCGAACCAGCCAACTTTTCCAGTAGCCAACAACACACAGTGATGCAGTGATGCAGTGATGCACTGCTAGCTGAGGGCACCAGGACTAAGTTTTTTAGCCGGTTTTCAAGGTGTTGAACTCCCATCTCTCCAACTTCACCATCTCTCGTTGTCCTCAGGATCACTCCTTTGCAAAACAGCAAGCACGGGGCATGCCAAAAATCATGCAGCATGCTTTCGGCCCAAACACGGTGAGTATTGCAACTGACAATGGCATAAACATAAACTGCTGGAAACGGATCAACAAACTCCAAACTGGGCACATTTCAGCTTTTGTTCCCCCATTGCTTTGGGGAGGGGAAACTGGGGAGAGTTGCCCGATTCTGGGGCGAACTGGCAGGCCTAAGGTTTTTTAATGAAGCCATTCATTGAACAATGAGGCTGCCACAAATGAAAAAATCCGACGAACTGGGCAGCTGAAGATCAAAAGTTGCAAGTGGTGATTAATGGGGTACCATGGTCACTTGTGACCCTATTATCCGGTCACTTGTGACCCTATTCTACCCGGTCACTTGCGACCCTATTATCCGGTCACCTGCGACCCTATCCCTTTAGTTACACTCCCCCCTCTGCGTTCCACCATACAATGGTCTCCGTTCTACTTCGTTATTTAAACTTCCCCCCACCGCGTTCCACTAAACCATGGTCTCCATTCTACTTCTTTATTTAAACTTCCCCTCCCCCGTGCGTTCCACCAAACCATGGTCTCCATTCTACTTGTTTATTTAAACTTCCCCCCCTGCGTTCCACCAAACCATGGTCTCCATTCTACTTCTTTATTTAAGCTTTCCCCCCCTGCGTTCCACTAAACCATGGTCTCCATTCTACTTCTTTATTTAAACTTCCCCCCTGCGTTTCACCAAACCATGGTCTCCATTCTACTTCTTTATTTAAACTTCCCCTCCTCCTGCGTTCCACTAAACCATTGTCTCCATTCTACTTCTTTATTTAAACTTCCCCCCCCTGCGTTCCACTAAACCATGGTCTCCATTCTACTTCTTTATTTAAACTCCCCCCCCTGCATTCCACCAAACAATGGTCTCCATTCTACTTCTTTATTTAAACTTCCGCCCCCCTGCGTTCCACTAAACCGTTGTCTCCATTCTACTTCTTTATTTAAACTTCCCCCTCCCCTGCGTTCCACTAAACCATTGTCTCCATTCTACTTCTTTATTGAAACTTCCCCCCACCCAACCATTGTCTCCATTCTACTTCTTTATTTAAACTTCCCCCCCCTGCGTTCCACTAAACCATTGTCTCCATTCTACTTCTTTATTTAAACCCCCCCCCCCCGGTGTTCCACTAAACCATGGTCTCTATTCTACTTCTTTATTTAATCTTCCCCCCCTGCGTTCCACTAAACCATGGTCTCCATTCTACTTCTTTATTTAAACTTAATGGTCTCCATTCTACTTCTTTATTTAAACTTCCCCTCCACCTGCGTTCCATTAAACCATGGTCTCCATTCTACTTCTTTATTTAAACTTCCTCCCTCCTGCGTTCCACCAAACCATGGTCTCCATTCTACTTCTTTATTTAAGCTTCCCCCCCCTGCGTTCCACTAAACCATGGTCTCCATTCTACTTCTTTATTTAAACTTCCCCCCTGCGTTTCACCAAACCATGGTCTCCATTCTACTTCTTTATTTAAACTCCCCCCCCTGCATTCCACCAAACAATGGTCTCCATTCTACTTCTTTATTTAAACTTCCGCCCCCCTGCGTTCCACTAAACCGTTGTCTCCATTCTACTTCTTTATTTAAACTTTCCCCCCCCTGCGTTCCACCAAACCATTGTCTCCATTTTACTTCTTTATTTAAACTTCCCCCCACCCAACCATTGTCTCCATTCTACTTCTTTATTTAAACTTCCCCCCCCTGCGTTCCACTAAACCATTGTCTCCATTCTACTTCTTTATTTAAACTTCCCCCCCTGCCTTCCACCAAACCATGGTCTCCATTCTACTTGTTTATTTAAACTTCCCCCCTGCGTTTCACCAAACAATGGTCTCCATTCTACTTCTTTATTTAAACTTCCCCCCCTGCGTTCCACCAAAACATGGTCTCCATTCTACTTCTTCATTTAAACTTCCCCCCCCTGCGTTCCACCAAACCATGGTTTCCATTCTACTTCTTTATTTAAACTTCCCCTCCTCCTGCGTTCCACTAAACCATTGTCTCCATTCTACTTCTTTATTTAAACTTCCCCCCCTGCGTTCCACCAAACCATGGTCTCCATTCTACTTCTTTGTTTAAACTTCCCCCCCTGCGTTCCACTAAACCATTGTCTCCATTTCCAGATAGATAGATAGATAGATAGAGAGATAGAGAGATAGAGAGAGAGATAGATAGATAGATAGATAGATAGATAGATAGCTAGATAGATCGATAGATCGATAGATCGATATCGATATCGATAGATCGATAGATCGATAGATATAGATAGATAGACAGATAGATAGATAAATAGATAGATGGATAGATAGATAGATAGATAGATAGATAGATAGATAGATAGATAGATAACATGGAGCTTCGAACCTCTAAAACGAAGCTTTTCTGCGAGACTTCCTTCAAAAATGAAGCTTCGAAACTCAAAAACCAAGCTTTTCTGCGAGACGTCCTTCAAAAATGGAGCTTCGAAGCTCTCAAACGAAGCTTTTCTGCGAGACTTCCTCCAAAAATGAAGCTTGGAAACTCAAAAACGAAGCTTTTCTGCGAGACTTCCTTCAAAAATGAAGCCTCGAAACTCAAAAAACAACCTTTTCTGTGAGACTTCCTTCAAAAATGATACTTCGGGCACGAATAGGGTGAATAGGGCCACAAGCGACCACAAAGGGGACGCACCAACTTTATGTGACAGGCGTGGGACTCCAAGCACACTTGGTCACTTGTGACCCTATCTTTTTTTGGTTCAAAACGTAGAAACAGTGAATAGGGTCACAAGCGACCAATGTACCGATTAATGGTGATTTATGGTGATTTATATAATGGTGGTTTAATGGTGGTTTAATGGTGGTTTAATGGTGATGAAACACTGACTAAATGGGTCCTGCCATCCAACAAGTGCCATGTTCCTGGCCTGCCCCCGGTGCTTGTCTTCGTCTGGGCACGGACTGCCCTCAAATGGGGTGCGATTGACCCGAGAAATTCTCGCTGTTGGGCTGGCCTTCCAGCGCTTCGAGATAATGGAATCCCAGCCGCAAAACGAGATCCCAATCATTTACTCAACAGGTATCTCCCATACGACCCATATGATAATATACCCTCCAGTAATCAAACTTGGCTGGAAAATCCTCCTAAATGAGCATAAAAAACAACAAGTCCAAACAGCAAAATCAGCCCCACATAGTGGGATTCTGCGGCCATGTTTGATTACCAAAGGGTAGCTGGAGCATACAGGGTATATGCTGGAGGCACCCAACAGCTACAGCCGCTGGAGGTGTAGGCTCAAACCGCAACATGGCCACACGAGTTCCAGCAGTGATGACACCTCTGGAGGCGCCATGTCCAGGTCGATTGACCCAAACGTACGGGCTCTTTGATGAGAAAAAACATGACATACCCTCTGGTAATTTAACATAGCTATGGAAAATCACTATTTTTTATGGGAAAATCCATAATTCATTGGAATGGGGGATACCCTATTCTCAGATAAACCCATGGTATTGTGTGGCACTCTTTTTGTTCCATGTCCATGATACATGTCGCTGAAATCTCGCCCAGTCACCTTTTTGCAGGTCAAACATGTTTCAAAAAACCCAAACCATTGCTGTCAGATCCTAAAAAGATGACCCGAAAGCCTAAACATGAGGTGTTTCAAAAAAGCAAACCATTGCTGTCAGATCCTAAAAAGATGACCCTGCACTGCATATCCGTGGCAAATCTCTTGTTACTTCAATCTCCATTGGAATCTCCGTTGGAATCTCCATGTTTGGTGAATTCGGTGAGAGACCGCCATGGTCCTTGGGGCCAAAAGCCTAAGTGTGCCATCCAAAAGATTGAATATGGTTTGTGGATGTTTATGGTCATCCCAGCATCGTTAGAATTGGTATATAAATGTCATATTAAATCATTATGAAAATGGATTGACAACATTCCCCCAATCTGACCATTATATATATATAATAATTAATATATATATAATAAATAATATATATATATACCATATATATAATATATATATATATAATATTATATATATATACCATATATATATAATATATATAATATATAATATATATATATATAGATAATCCATCTTGAGCCCAATTGTGTCCTTCAAAGGACTTCCATCACCTGCAGGTCATTTTGCAAGTCGAGCCGAGTCGAGCCATGCTGGGCATCATGGGACCAGCCGGCATGCGGCTGTGCAGCGACCTAACGTGTGGATCCTGTTGTCATGCCGGGTAGTTTCAAAGAGATGTTACGGTCAATGGAAAAAAAAAAAAGTGAAAAATTGAATCATTTGAAGCCAGAATCACATGGCACGTGAGCAGAGTTCTATGACAAGCTATTGAGGGTTCCGAACCCCCCAATTTCGGCATCATGTGGCATCGCTATCGAAAACCATCTGTTCTATTGCTTTTGCAGATATTCATGGGTGCAATCCTACCGAAACTGCTGTCATGGAGGCTACTCCCTATACAATATACTGTTCAGCGAATTTCATCCCGGTCAAATAGGATGGTGCGAACCCATCAAAAGCGTATTTTTTTTGGTTGGTAAACCCAACAATAAAACGTGACCAAATCATACCAAATCCAACATTTTGGCGGATTGTTGTTAACCATACCCAAAGGCAGGTTTCATGATGTTGTTTACCGCACTACTGTAGTACAACAGGGGATGACCGACAGGTCTCCACATACGACAGGACTCCTGCACCTCCCACTGATGTCACTACAAAACCCGCAGGCGTCGACATCCCAAGCGTTGCAGCCATTGCCATTCCCCACTAGCCACTTGTACCTGGGGCAGCGGTCCAATCTTGTGTAGTTGACCTGTACCCATTGGGGGTTCACCTTCATGGGAAAGCTCTTGGACCAACAGCGGTCCAGGAGGACCCAAATGGCCAGGGTTGGTGTGTCGGGTTGATTCACCACAAACAACTAACACTTTTATGGGGTTATCTTAACCATCTACTATTTGTGGGGTCACCCAAATTTTCTGGCGGCTTGGCTGACTAATTCGCCATGACAAAAAAACGCCCCCAGAAAATGATCTCCAAAGTTTTTTGCCCAAGTACCAACTCGTCTTCCTCCACCTTGGCAAAGAATTCCTCGAAGCCAAGAGGAGGTGGAATTGCCTGGAACTTGTTGAAGGGCGTCATTGCGCATCCAAATTTCTCCTAATGCGGGACAAGTTGAACGGCAAAGGCTTGGAGAACGACAAGAATGACTCCAACAACAACACACACCATCACTGCTACTGATTGCTATGATAGACAGCTGGTACCTACTAGTACCTACTAGTGTTGCTGTTTATGGCTGTGCCCCACACTGCACGATTCCGCTGAGATTCAAAGATCTTCACCATCTGTGTCTTCCGTTGGCGTTTTGCGAGACCGTAGGCCGTCTGACCCCAGATGTTGGTGGTTGTCGGATCGGCGCCGAAGAAGAGAAGTTTGGAAGTGACGTAGGGATTGTTCTGCTTGACTGCCACGTGGAGAGGATATGTCCACCACAAGCCCTTGGCTTCATTGACCTCACTGCCTTTGAAGCCGTTCTTTAAAAGGAAGTAAGCAACCTGAACAAGTGGCCAGGATCCCAAAAGCGGTTCGTCATCATCAAACCGATGGTTTTTTGTATCCCTAATTGTGCACCTTTGGGGCCTCATACCAGGGACTTCTTTCACAGACATATCAGACATCGTCTCAGAAGATTTTAGGTATACGGTTATGGGTCGAAAAGGAACGAATCCAATTGTTTCAATTCTTTGGTGTGCTGTTCCCATGTTCCCAAATTCCCATTTTCCCCCCCAATGGTTGTGTTGTTTGACGATCTCAGTACCTAGCTGACACAGAAGCAAGTATCTAGCCAGCGCAGGCAAGGTACTAGTAGACCCATTCACGTGCTACCAAAATGCCGGCCATAGCAGGGTTTGTCTGCAAAAATTATCCCGGCAAGAGGCCCCAAACAATGTGGGGGGAGTAAAAAGATAATGTCGTATATGTAATGTTGATGATGATGTCAATTAATGTGGATGATGATGGTAATTGATGTTGATGATTATGTTGATGATGATGGTAATGTTGTTGATGCTGATGATGATGATGATGGTGATGATGATGATGGTGATGATAGTGGAAATGATGGTGATGATGATGGGGATGGTGATGGTGATGATGATGATGATGATGATGATGGAGATGATGGTGGTGATGATGACGATGATTATGATCATGATGATGATGATGATCATGATCATGATGATGATGATGATGATGAGGATGAGGAGGAGGACGATGATGATGTTGAGGAGGAGGATGTTGAGTAGGAAGACCGATCCCAAGACCGGGAAGCACACTTCGTGCAAGCCTGCGCAGTCGAAATGCAGACTGGCATTGCACAAGAGCCATTTTGTATAGAATATAGAAATTACAGGAAAAATGGCCGCGGACACCTCCGGGGACATCGTTTTGTGCGAGCCTGCGCAATCGAAATGCAGACGGACATTGCAACAGAACGATTTCGTATATAATTTACAGGAAAATACTGCCGCCGACATCTCTGGGGACATCGTTTTGCGCGAGCCTGCGCAATCGAAATGCACGTGGACAAAGTACAACAGCCATTTTGTATGGAAATTTACAGGAATAACAACTGGGGACACCTCCGGGCTCCGGGGACATCATTTTGTGCGAGCCTGCGCAGTCGAAATGCACATGGACATGTCACAAAAGGCTTTTCGCGCGGTAATTTACAAGGAAAATGCCGGACCCGTACCCCGCAACGCCCGTTTTGTGCGACCCTGCGCAGTCGAAATGCACATGGACATGTCACAAAAAGCTTTTCGCGCGGTAATTTACAAGGAAAATGCCGGACCCGTATCCCGCGACACCCGTTTTTTGCGACCCTGCGCAATCGAAATGCACATGGACATGTCACAAGAGGGGAAAATGCCGGACCCGTATCCCGCGACACCCGTTTTGTGCGAGCCTGCGCAGTCGAAATGCACATGGACATGTCACAAGAGGCTTTTTGCGCGGTAATTTACAGGGAAAATGCCGGACCGGTATCCCGCGACACCCGTTTTGTGCGAGCCTGCGCAGTCGAAATGCACATGGACATGTCACAAGAGGCATTTTGTGTGGAAATTTACAGGGAAAATGCCGGACGCTTCCAATACCACCTCGATTGAACACCGGGCCTCAACTGTTACCGTAAGAACCCTTCAGTGTGGCCACACTGTTTGGGAAATAGTACCCAAAAAATTGATATTTAATCGCCATTGTCCGCATCAAAATGGACGATTGGAGGTATACCCCAATTTTTCAGTCACACCCCCATATATCCCATTAATATCCATTAATATCATGATCTCCCCATGAAATCCCTTTGGTGGATAGATGACAACGCGCCTGTTCGCGGGCCGTCTTCACGTCCCGCCGATGCTGCGCAAGGACGTCATCGATACGATCTTCACCATGGCTGAGAGTTCGGCCGACGCCCTCCATTGGGGTAGTTCAATTGCCCTTGCCTTTGGCTAGGGGAAATGGAGCGAAACCCTAAGCCACCTGAGATGCGAAAGAACAAGCCGTGGCGAGGGAAAATGTCGATCTCTCAATGTAGATATGTATGTAAAGATATACTATGCACGCATATACCATGTGCCATGTATGCACTGTCTCCCCCCAAAAAAAGAGAAGTACTCACCAGCTGAAGCCTGAAGCAAACCCAAAGTTTATAATTCGGGGGTCACAAAAGAGGCGTGGCTGTCGAGACCCGTATTGCACACACTGAACATCATCGTCCAAGCAACTTTGGGTGGTCGAATTTGGGTCTCAATCAAAATTGGGATGGTTCAATCATGTGTTAGTAGACCAATTGTGTCTAATTTATGTAATTACATGTATACATAAATATCTATATCTATCTAGCTATCTAGCTATCTAGCTATCTAGCCATCTATCTATCTATCTATCTATCTATCTATCTATATATATATACCATAGTATGTAGATACATTTTAATTTTGTGTATCTCTATCTATATATAGCCAAGCCTTCATCAACAGCTAAGGCCGGTGCTCCAGGGCCCTGATGCACCAGTCGGGAGTCAAACTCGTCCCGAAATGCCTTGCCTCCTGGTTTCCACATTTCTCCAACGTCATCGCCGGTTCCCGGCTATGGGCATTTCCCAACCGTAGGTTTTTGTTGGTGTCTGAAAATTGGGGACTTAGAAGAAATGGATGGTCTATGAGTCTATGATGATTTTGGGCCACATTTTAAGAAACTACTGGGTATCCCAAGAAACGAGCATTCGCTGACTGGTAAGACCTATCAAATGTTGAAAAAGCCTGTTGGATTGGTATATTGACAAAATGTGCTTCCTGTAAATCTTCGCTTAAACCGATCCCGGGAGACGAACTTTTTGGGCCTAACCACAAACAAAAAAGCACCCCAAAGTGATGAGAAAACAAGCATGGATAGTATCTTCCGAACCAATCATGGCAATCAACCTATCATACACTAGGTCTACCCATGGTTATGGCACAACTCCCCATGTCCGTTTCGCACAATTCAAGCAATGGCACATCTTTTTTAGAGATGATCTACCGACCTGCTTACGTGCCTTGGTGGATTATCCCATAGTACCCTCTGGTAATTTAACATAGCTATTGAAAATGACCATTTATAGTGGATTTTCCCATTGAAAATGGTGATTTTCCATAGTTATGTTAGTTTACCAGAGGGTAATTGAAAAAATGCCTTCAGCGAATCCAAGATAATGTTTTCCAGGGAACAGAACAGAGAAGCGAAGTGGTTTGAATTTCGAGAATCAAGAAACTGCTTTTTACCAGCTGTGTTTCTTTGGTGGCTAAGGAATGGTATACGATATGCCTCAAGATTGCACCCCTAAAGCACTTTAAACCCTATCACTACCTTCCATCCATGCCGAGGTGCTATCATTGATATTGAAGCTCCAAAAGTTCCACACCAATTTGTTCCAGGGGGTACAGCCCATGTTTGAACCTACAAGAAGGGTCCCTAGTTGTAAGTTGGTTTATAAAGGTTATAATCCCATCTAACTATAGATGTTTGCCGTGTATACACCATAAGACCACAGTTTGCCTCGCTTCGAAGGCGTCATGGGACCCTGATTTCTTGTCCCACTTCATAGCTGGTGAATAACCTGGTTTTCTTTAGTCCCATAAGCCCCGATTGGGGCTATCATTGCCCACAATTTATATTATATTATTTTATTTTATATTATATTATATCATATCACATCATATTATATTATATTGTATTATATTATATTATATATCATTGAATCATAGTATATCATATTATATCAATTTATATCACATTATATTATATATCATATTATATTGTATCATTTGATTTTATTTTACTTTATGTCATATTAGTTTATATTATATATAATGTTACACATATATATATATACATATTATGTCATAAATATATATATACATACATATACATGGAAATGGATTACAACTAACTATGGTTCCCAACCACTTGCTGGCTAGAATGTTTCTTCAAGAAAACATGATAAATGATATCCCCATGAAAGCTCACTAAATCACTTGTTTTTTGATGGTGAAATCAGCGCGCCTTCAAATCCGCTCTCACCCCCTCGTCCAGTGGCTGTGGGGTCCCCACCCTGCGGAGCGAAAAATCTGGTGAAGAGGACAAATATGACAGTGCATTATATATAGATACGTAGATATCTAAGTCTATACATGGAGAGATTAAATTATAGTGTGTATATATGTGAATAGAGAGACTATGTATAGATATATATATTTATATTTAGAGAGAGAGAGTGTGTATATGCATACGTATGTATATATGTATAATCTATACATATATATTATACAATATACCTGTTGCATCCTTGTGCAAGATGGTGTTCCACCTATGCACCATGGTCTGTGTGGATTTTCAGATACGCGCCATGAAATCCCACCATTCGCACCTGCAACATGAAGTTCCGAATGAGACGATGGAAGACCTGGCCATTCGCTGTAGCTTCAAGCCATGTCCACTAGATATGTATCCACCATTCGTTGCTGAATATCTCCATTTTGCCTGTTTTAACGCGTGGAATGTGAATGGTTTCAACTTCAGTTGCAGGGGGTAGATACGAAGTTTCATAACCTCGGGGATGGTTCATTACGGAATTTACCTCGTGAATATCATAATCCTATCCCCTTAAATCATGTTTCCTGCCGAACTCCCCATTTTCCAAACACCTGAGGTGATGTAGATAGCTTTGGGGGCTTCAAATATCTTCTCAAGAAGTCTGGAAGTCCAGCAATGGTTCATAATAGTAGTAAGAATAATGGTTGTAATAATAACACTGGTAAAAAAGAAAAAACAATAATAATAATAATAATAATATATTATAATAATAATAATGCTAATAATAATGATATTAGAATAAAGAATAAGCAATACTCCCAATGTTATCATTATAATCACCCAATCATCATAGTACTATTAAATATTAATCCCAAACATAGTACCATTAGTTTTTTGTACCATTTACTATTATCATTATTATGCCCATGTGATAGTACCATTAGTACCCATTTACTATTATACGACTATTATTATACCTCTTTATACCATTAAATTATTATCAATTACTATTATACTAAATAAATATTAATAATATACCATTGGGTATTTACTATTACCATTATACCCATTGAACGTATTAAATACTATCATTGATACTATCATTATACCAGTAATACACTACTATTATTGTACCATTATTATTATACTATTAATCATTTGATAGTACCATTAATATAATAATAATCAAATCATCTCACCCAATGGGTGCCCCGTGCCGAGTTGTCGTAGTAGTTCCTCTCACAGAGCCGCAGGAAGTTGTCCGAAGTCCTCGGAGCCTGCGGCGCTGCGCTTGGAACGGGAGCCGCCTGGTGCCATCTTATCGAACATACCCGATTTAACGGGAAAAACCAAGGGGGGTTCAATGGGATTTCATGACAATTTGACTATTAATAATATGATTTGACTATGAATGATCTAATGGGAATTTTTTGGGAATGTAGGCAACTGGGGATTTAATCATCACAAATTGTGGGAGTCAAGAGGAGTTTGTTTGAGAAAATCTGTCGTTTTTAAGCCCAAATTTGGAAAAGTAGCCCTAGCCTATTTCAGATAAACCCAATCTCCAGAAGTCATCAAAAGATCTCCAAAAAGTTAGCAGCTTGCAGCTTGAAGTGTGAAAAATCGAAGGTTTTTCTCTGCAACCCTTTGGTTGGGCAGATAGACCTGCGCCACTGGAAAAAAATTAAAACACTGCCAGAAAATGGGCGATCCCAGCAGAAAGCAAGAGAAAGCAAGCGAGTTTGCCAACAGAAAATAAGCATCTCTAGTGGATTTATATAGCATTTGTAAGTCCCCTCCTGCTCCCAGCCGGTCTCTAAATGTCGGTGAAATTTTCGGCTCCGAGGTGCGATGTTGCAGTGCAGCTCCAGATTCAAACAGCCACAGGAGGTCACCATCCGGACCTTGGGAGAAAGACAGGGTCTCCATGCTGAATCTGCGCTATCTTTTTTCCATGGTGCACATCTCTAAAAGAAAATAAGGTGCTTACAAACAAAAAAGGAAATGCATCAGAAATATAAAAGCTTGCTTCAAAATAAGTTGATCCACAAAAAAATGCGGTTTCTTCATCTTGTCCAAGCACTCACGGGTCTCGATCAAGCTGAACTTATGCATTTCATTTACCTCTACTTCGACCAAACTCAGAGGGACCGCCCTGGTATCAAGCCCAAGCTCAGCCAAGAAACATATCCCTTCAGCTTTTTCTTGCGAACCTGTCAGCGCTTTCTTGTCAAATAGAGGAAACCCATCAGGAAATTGCAGAAGCGGTACAGTACGCGAAGACCTTCCACAACAAAAAACTGGAAGGGAACCACAATGATGTTGTTGTAAATGTTATATGTTCACTTACACTACCTGAAACAAGCATAGGTGTGGTGGAAGGGCTGACTTGAGGTGACATTCCTATTGAAGATTGTTGCCATGGTGGTCCCCAGTTGAGGTTGCTCCCACATTTGCTGCTTCTCCCCGTATTCGGCAATTAAAGAGAGGGGCTTGTTGCCAGCGCTGGAAAGTAGGCTTTCCTCATGTTCTTGTATCCTTTGGGAAATGGTCACAATCAAATAGGATGTTTCAAAAGGAGGCCTGACCCAGAGAAAAACACATATTCAGCTTTAAAATGCACTCCTTTAGAACAATTGTAGTCATTAGGTTCAAAATGTGGCAAATTCCAAGACGAAATTCCACCCTAGAAGAGAAAACAGGATATATCTCCACTTTGAAGCATTAGGTGCAACATAATATGTATGTAACATACAATGCAAAATTACAGTGGATAAGTTCAGGTCATGTACTTCTCATAAACAGTAGTTATCCTCCTTTTTGTGTGGCAAACATCATGAAAATGGAAATATATTGTTTTGAAACCTAGGGATACACTACTGTCATGTTTCCATATGATTGTGGTACAATACCACATTCTTTTGAAAAAAATGAGTCGTCTTTGAAACACAACCTTAATTCTTCTACAAGGCCTATTTCAGTTCGAAAATTAAGGAAACTCCCTGTTGTGTTCAAACAGGTGTGGAAGGAAGTACATAACAATGTTGAATGAGTTTGAGCTGCGCAGCGCAGCAGTTGACCAAAGAAAATGCAACACATTGAGCTAGAGGCAAAATTGCAAACGATATCAGGCAATGCAGTTTTTTCACTTGCTTTCATGACCCAAAGAGAAATGTCTGTATATAGTCTATTAAGTTGTATGCCTGTCAAGGCTTTGAAGAAATGAGGTTCTTCAAAGAATTGCAGTTTTCCTTACAAAGAAGTGTTGTCATTTACAAGCTGGTGGTTGCTTTTGAGCTAGTCAAATGTTTTAAAGATGTAACATTCCTCTCAAAGAAGCTCAGCTGGCCTTTATGTTTGAAAGTAGAAACCCAGCTGCCATCTGTTTGGAAGGAACACCATTTGTTTGAAAGAAATGTTTTACTCACCAAAAATCACCAAAAAGAAAATTGAATCAGCTGCCTCTTTTGAAAGTTACACCATGATTTGAAAATATGTAACAATCCTTTCAATTACACCATTTCTTTGTAAATATGCAACACTCCTTTCAAAGAACTCCAGCTGTGCTCTACTGGGACAGGAACACCTTTTAGTTGAAGGAACGGTTTCCTTCACCAAAAACATAATTTTACATCCCCAAAGGCTTCACACTTGAAAAGGAAAATTGCACATCCCCAAGGAATACTGCGCAAGTTTAGCATACAATATTTTTTGAAATAATGACTTGACAAGAATGCCTTTGGGGCAAGATGAATCAGATTTGGTTTGGATTAATCTGGATTAGTCTGGATTAATCCTAAGGAATCAAAACCCCAAAGAAACAAAAAAACAAAGAACCCAAAAAGAAAAAAAGAAGCAAAAAAAAAAATGATTTCCAGACTAGTCTGAACATGCCTAGATCCAAGTAGTCCCCAAAACACTGTTTTTTTTTGTTTTTTTTGTTTTTTTGCTTTATTTTGGTTAACCACTCTACGCTCTATTTCCTCTAGAAAAGGTTTGTGTATGGACAGCAAAAGGCCAATATTGTTTTAGACCATGTAATGTAGTTGGGGAAAAAATCCCTTTTGCGAGCCCACAACACGCCTTTCTGTATTTCCAATAGAAAAGGCTTGTGTATGGACAACAAAAAAAACAACATTGCTTCAGATCATGTAATATATTGACAAAAACCAATGAATGTATACAAACAATTGGTGATTTCGGCGCTGGCAACCAGCCTTTCTGCAACTAAAAATGCCTGATGTTTGGCTGTCCATTCCCCTCCACTTGGGGGAGCAGTTCCACTTATGGTTGGGGATCTACAAGCATTGCTATAGGGGGCCGCATATCCCAAGAAACCTATTGGGGTTGGTATCAGCAGCTGTATCCAAGAGGTTGTACCCAGCAAAATAAGGCCAACTGCAACCCCAAAAAAAAAAGTTTCCGATGGACGAAGGGTGCTACTCTCTTCCCTGATGGCTGCCTGGTCGTAGAGATCCTGACGGTAGAAAAGTTGGTTCAACTCAGAAAGACAAATGGATGAAATATGGTTGAAAAAGGATGAACATTACTTTGAAGTAGATGAAAAATCGAAAGTTCTAGAAGTCCATCTGCTAGATGATTCAAGTATCTCGTGATCCTTCAGCTTCGCTACAGAATCTTGGGACCGCCATCATTCTCAAGTTCCAATTCGAGCCTTCAAAGTTTCTGGGGTCTAGGGAGGCCAAGAAGAGGCAGAACCGGGGATCAAGTTCATACGGATCTTCAGTCAACTACTGTACTGTAGGGCTAACCTATGTTCTGGCTGTTTCTATTGTGGCTCAACCCTCCATTTTGGAGATCCAGCGACCTTTCTCGCTGCAGAACTTAGGAGGGGCCAACGCACGAATAAACAGGAATGCCACAGGACAGTTGCAAGCCACTAAAGGTCAAATCGTCAATCAATAGCTTGTATTGATTTCCATGCGACTAGAGACCAAGAACGCCAACTTGTTCTCAACGCTTCGCCCTTCGCAAATGCCACAAGATTGCAATTATTGTCTACTGGGAAAATGATCATCAACCACTGTATTTAGAGATATTTAGGGGGATCCTCCCCTAAAATGTCAGAGAAGCCCGTTTCTCTTCCAACTCTGAGCTTCTGTGGCAGGTTCCGGTCCTGTAGCTCTTCTTCCTCTGTCAACTTGCGCAGCTCATTCTTGGACCTGCAGGGTGTTGGGCAGTGGCTTGATCTTCCATCGTTCAGAAGTTTAGAATCTCATCTTCCAACTGTTTCATATTGCTTCAGGGTAAATCCCTCAAATTATGGATAAATTCATCTTCACTCAGCGTTTTGACACTGTACCTACCCGGAAAAGTCGATAAAGAGCGGCGGATCAAGAGTCAGGTCACCCGTGCCCCTCTCGCCCCCCGGCTTCAAGGGAGCAGCTGTTGATGTGAAAGATGCACCAACCTCATTGGAGGTATAACCTCAGCGTGGGAAGTGGCAAATTCTAGGCTCTGCGTCAGTGGCGAAGCTTGCAGATAGCCCCCGACAAATAGGGTTGTCTCAAAAATTGAAACCCCAAATTTTCAAGGTTGATCATCATTTTGTTCTTTAAATTAAATTTCGCCATGGTTAGGAATAAAAAACTTCGACAAACTTTGCAGAATCCAATTTTTCACCATCACCAGGGGGGGTTGAGCAACACCTGGTTTTTTTTTTCCAAATCTGCGAAACATGTTTTGGCGCTTTGGCCGTGCCCCCGATCTGCAGGTGAACTTTGCACAAGCCGGGCCTGATGAAGGTAGGGGATTTGAACAGAGGGTAGCTTATCCGAAAACAGCACGAAAGGAAGAGTCAGTTGTTAAGGCAAAATCACCCACTGGAATTCACAAACTAAGAAACAAAAAATCAAGTTAAAACTTGGAAACATCGAAAGCTTCGGGGTTCCTAGCCATGTCGGATTGCTGCCACTGGGGATATTTCAAAGCGCCCAGTGTCGAGGCTTGGAGAGCTTCTTAGCCGTCTTAGCCTTTGGTGTCCTGGGTCCGTTCAGGAAAACTCCATGAGAAATCTGCGAGACCCACATGGTTCTAACCCAGATATAAATGAGATGAATCCCAGTGATATCATATCATATTACGTATATAAATATGGTGTGTATATTATATACTGTATATATATATGCATATGCATATATGTATGTATATATGTATGTATATGTCTATGTTAGTTTTGAAAAATATGAATGTGAACCAACTAACTTTGACATCCAAGTACCCATGGTTGGCATTTGATGTTATGATGTCATACAGGAAAGAGTTGGGAACCCACCCAGCACTTGTGCGCCAGCAAGAGTCCAAATGAAATACATGGTGCGTTGAAAGGATTCCAACGCATGGGAGACGTGGACCCATCTGTGCTCGGGGTGAAACTTCAGCTCCTGCTGGCACAACCTTGGGCCTCTCATGTGAGGCTGCAATGTTGAGTTCTGAATTCCTTGCAATATAAGAGCCTGTTGGTTACATTCTTTGCCATTTTTCCGATCCAGTGTCAGCGCTGCTAGATTTCACTTGTGGGCTAAGGGAAGAGTGACATAGGTCCTGGGTTCATGTTCTTTCCTCTTAAATCATTAACTGCTTCAGTAAAGAAAAACATAGAAAACACTATAAACAAAACGTCAAGCACTTCGTTCCACTTCATGTCAGGTAACTAGGTACACGCCGCACAGACGGCCGTGGCGTTTCGGTCACTTTTTGCAACTCGCACTGACGTTTGTTCATCAGCACTTCTTGCAAGGAACATCTGTTTATCTTCGTTTCGTCCCAATTTTTTCAATGTTTCAGGAGACGTTGCAGTGCAGTGAAGAACTGAGTTGGTGACACGGGTCCTTGGTGCTGTCGCCAAGCCCATTGAAACACGAGTTCCGAAACTATTGGAGAAAGAACAGTGTGCAACAACGTGTGCAACGTACAAGGAACGTTAACATGCCCCACCCCACCCCAGCCCCTGCCCCACATCGTGGCAGTTGCGGAACATCAACAACGTGTGCAACGTACAAGGAACGTTAACATGCCCCACCCCACCCCAGCCCCTGCCCCACATCGTGGCAGTTGCGGAACATCAACAACGTCTGCAACGTACAAGGAACGTTAACATGCCCCACCCCACCCCAGTCCTGCCCCACATCCCTGCAGGTGCGGAACATCAACAACGTGTGCAACTTACAAGGAACGTTAACATGCTCCACCCCACCCCACCCACAGACCCTCGTGGACGTAGTATCAACCTCGTGCCAAAACATGCCAAAACCCTGGAAAATGTTGAGAAATGGTGAAAGGCACACGGCCGTCTATGCGGCGTGTGCCAACTACCATGACAGACTTCCATCGCCCCAAATACCTGACTTCCATGCTCCAAACACAACGTTCCAGCAGAAGGCTACAGTGACGGGCCCCGAGCACTTTTTAATGGGGTTGTATAAACACCAATATGTACTGTCATTTATGGAGCAGTTATGGAGCAGTTAGATGTATGGATCTGCAATAACCAACAGTCAGACTTACCCCAAATGATTGTTTTACCTAATATTTCCAGGTGTCCAACTTTTCGACCTTTGGCGTTTCTATATACAGTCTATAATATGCTATAACTGTAACTATAACTATAACTATAACTATAAATAAATGTTATACAAATTTATACCTGGTTTTTCTTTGCCTGGAAGTGCAGTGAACTCAGGGCTCCTGCGTGAGGAACTCCAGAAACTGCGAAGGTCGCAGTCGGATGGTGCGCCAGGTTGCCTCCGCCTCTTCTGAAGCATCCGCCACCTGCGGACTGGGCCAGATTCAACCATGGCACACGCAAAGGGAAAAAAAAAAAAGGATGACTTCAGAATGATTTGAGGATGAGCTGAGGATGACTTGCTCAGGATTTTGTGGCAGTTTTTAGATGGTTTTGGTTGGATTCTTGGACCGGAAGCTATGAATCTGCAGTTAACAACAGCCAGAACATCGAAAAGGCATCAAAAAGGCATCAAGAGCATCGAGTTGGAAAGGATAAAAATTGGTTTGTCTGAAAGTAAGGTATCCCTAGATCCTTATTAAACTTGCTGTCCCCTATTAAACTTGCTGTTTGGGGGTATCTAAAGCAAAGCCCATTTTCAGACACAGCCACATCAGCTGCCTTCTTGTAGGCTTTCCAAGGTTGAGGCTCCAAAATAAAGATCCCATTGGGTCGCAGCCAGTAACGAATTTGGGTGAAGAGCTCTTTGAGGCCCTGATCTCCATTCCTCAAGCCGGGTTAAAAAATCGTTGTCATCGCCATCGGAATGTGTAGCCGTGTAGCCACTAACCTCTACTGGATTGATCACCCCATATATTGTGGCAAAACAAGGTACCGGGCGCCATTTTTGCGACCGAGGAATTTAAGCACATTGGTCAATGACCCGTTTGTCACAAAACCTAGGTTTTACACCAAGCTCATAACTGCAAGAACCAGAGTCATTGGTGTTTGCAGGAGGAGTCCTTTTTCCCCTACCCCTGCAATTGTGGTTTTCAACGCCTGTTTTTTAAAAAACATCCGCCCTTTTCTTTGTTTCATCTTTTTTTCCCCATTTTGGCAAGATTGCTCATGAGGTTAACACGGAGATAACAACAAAATACAAAAGCCCAAACGTACTCTCCAAGTCGTTGACTGTCTTTTTCACCGGATCCTCCACCAGTGCGCAAGCCTTTGGTGACAAAACGTTTTAACTGTCCAAATTTGGTCCAAGGTCTGTGTCCCTGCTAACTTTGGGAGCAACCGCGCACTTTGACCAACTGAATCTGAACTGCATTTTGATGTGCACCACATTTCTGATAGATAACTTCAAAGCTTTACTCTCAGACTTTCGAGCAAGAGCTCCGTTGCCATGGATACAACAAGGTTTGTTCGTTTTCTTCAAAAAATTCAAGGCCCGCACATCCCGGAGATTTTCTGTGACTGGTCTGGAACCAGGCTTCAAAATGACAAAAGGTAGCTTGTGCAACATTAATTTCCCTCGGTTGCCTCTTTGGATGGCGCCAGCCCAATGAAGATGAACCTAACATGAAGTAACCTATAACATGAACAATGATAAGTGACATGGACGTGCCATAGCGTTGCATCATCTAGGTATGCAAGTGTTATTGAACGTTATTGCACCCCCCCCCGCACCCCGCCCCCCCCACCCCCCACCCACCCGAAAACCCCCAAAGAACCAACAGATGGCAACCTCTCCGAGTAGGTGAGTATCCCATTGATAGACATTTGGTCGCTGTGTAGTAACGCCCAAAAAATAGAAAAGTGAGAAACCTGGAACTATAAAGTAAATCGAAACTTTAAGATCCTGGAACACTTTTTTGATCTTTTTGGGGGTTACTAGTACTATAGGCACCCACATTGACTCCAAGATTCTGCAAATGCACCCACTTTGAGGTGCTCAGCAGTAAAATCACATCGTAGGTTTTTCGCAGCCGCAGTTTCATCATGTCGCGGCAAACAAATCGAAGCCTGACACGTCGTGGTGACCTGAAAAATCTGTGAGGTCACTTGGAGTGGTTTGTATTATACTGCATCTCCAACAACTTCTGGAGCTGGCGTCAAGATCTCCAAAATTGGAACTCTTAAGCCCCCGATGAAAATTGATTATCTAGGTTCGACGAGCGATGGGCTAGCTGTATTCTGACGAGCTTTTTCACGCGTTCCTTGATTTGAAGGTATTTTCCTTCTCAAGAGTTCACGTTCACTTCAACCAAAACATCCAAAACACGTTCCAAGTTCAGCTCTTTTCGAAAACTTAAGGAAAATTGAAAAAAACACATCCTCCCAAAACCCATGAACCTTCCCTACTCCAAACGATCAATCTTGGTGTCTCACTTCCCTCGCCTCCCGTGCGCAGTATCGGCCGCAGCTTGAGCCGCTTCCGCTTGGCACACCAAGCTGGGGTCAATGTCGACCTGGGCATTGTCACCATCACCAGGTGTTTTTTGGTCCAAAACTCCGGGAGTCTGCGGGTAAAAACATGGTAAAAACTGCCTGACGAGCGGCTCTTTTGGCCCGGGAAAAATGAAGCATGCATGTGGATGATTGTCCCAGAATATGGGTTCTAAGTACCAAAAATGAGGTGAAATGCCAAAATGTCTTGAAAACCATGAAGAAATGTAGAAATCCTCAGCAACAAATATGAGAAATGTCCAGCAAAAACTGCTTCACCAGGACAGGGGAACCAGTCCCCTGGTCCTGGCTGGTGACCTTGGCACAAGCCTCAGACCTTTCATAGACCAGAAATGGCATATCTCACAATGTCTTGGATTTGGGTCATTGGTAAATTGTAAATGACCTAATTGGGTAAATTATATATACCACAACCAATGACCTATAAATGTTGTAAATTATATTTCATAGATATGACCAATTCATAATTTACAACCTAATTAATTACATCTCACATAGACCTGATTGGTAAATGGGTTGTAAATTATAGCTCCTCCACAGGTTGGATGGGATAGCCCAATTATTCCACCCACTCAGGAGCTGGTTTTAGGACGCGATTTCATCCAATGATTTAGAAATTCCAGTTCCCCATTATTTGGATAAGATGGGTCAAAAATAAGCTACCCAAATGGATGATTAATACTGAAACATGAACCCATACCCCATTTCACGGCCATAAATTCTTTCAAAGGGAAACAAATCTAGTAAATTTCCATAAATTTCCCATACATTCTCAAAGTTCACAGAAACCCAGCTTTCTTCAGAGACCCATCGATGTGTTCCAAGGAGCCCCCAGCACCTTGCGACAACCCAGCGCCGCCAGCTGCATTGTCAGAACTCCGCTGTTGCATCCCAGGTCTAACACTCGGGCGCCTGCGGATGGGTACGTTGTGGACCAAATCTCTGGTATCCGCCGACCCCAGCCGACGGCAAGGGGGAGCGCGTCAGAGAAGCAATTACTAGCAGCAAGGGGAAGGGAAGGAAGAGAGAGGATCGAAGAAGAAAGCAAGAGGGCAGGGAGTTGACGTTAGGCACGGCCAGCTCCACGCCGCAGGCAGCAAGTTTCTTCTGGCTTCAGAAAGCAATGTTAGGCACTACAGGCCATTGCCCGGGGGCCCGTTCCGTCCTTCACTGCCATGCTGTTTGAGTGCTGCTTTGGTGTGGCGAGGGGTCCGTTTTGAAGGCCTGAGAGCTGCAGTTTGGAGCTATATAATTTCTTGCCGAATCGCGATGTTTGCAGTTTTGAATGGTTTGATGTCTGGATACTGATGCTACGGTGGCTGGGTTGTTGAGCTGGAGAGAGGGCTCGGTACAGTAAGTCATAGTGATTGGCTTTTGAGACCGATGAAGCATGCTAGTTTTAGTTTCCTTGTTTCTTTCTTGGACAGCAAGACTGTAGGTTTACGGTCTCTGGTTTGCAGCAAGCTTTTGAAGGGTCGGCGGCATGGGGCGGAGCCCTTTAATTTGAAAAAAATGGAGACTTTCAAAATGAAACACATAAGGATCTGAATTAAAATGATTAAAACAAATGAAAAATCGAAAACCGGGGAAGGAAATGATAAAGAGTGTCGAGAAATTGATTCAAAAGAATGATGTTTCTTAATATAAACCTGTTTGACTCCACAGACATATGGACGGTTAAAACTTTAACCCGTAGAATTGGCTAAATCTGTTGGTTGGGACATAGCGCTCCCAAGGTGCCTCGCCAGTCCACCAGCTCCTTTAACCACGGCAGGCGGGGATCTTCTTCGTGACCATTTCGAATGCCATAGTAGTCCTCCATAGGAGCGTTTCTCTGACGAGGTGTAAATATGTTAGTGGATTTTTGCACCCCTCTGTGCCTCTAGGTTCCCTTCTTGACAGCATCACTTTTTGGGGGCCGGTACGCTGCTTCGAGGGCTCCAAAAGCATAATGCGACCCCATCTTGCAGGGGAGGAACACCTAAAGTATCTTATCTATCTATCTATCTATCTATCTAGATAGATAGATAGATAGGTAGATAGATAGATAGATAGATAGAAAGTATATATATATTACATATATATATATTACATATATATATATATATTACATATATATATACATATTTATATTACATATATATATATTACATATATATATACATATATATATTACATATAATATATATATATGTGTGTTGCAGCGTAGAGGTTTCCCATGTCCAAACAAATGTTGATGCAACGTCACCAAATTCTTATGGGAAAAACAACAAAGGTACTAAGGAATATTGAACTCCCACCCCCGTTAAACCTTAAATTCCTATGGGAAAAACAACAAAGGTACTAGGGAATATTAAACTCCCACCCCACCCCCGTTAAACCTACAAAAATCCTATGGGAAACACAACAAAGGTACTAGGGAATATTAAACTCCCACCCCCGTTAAACTTTACATTCAATTGGAAAGATCAACAAAGGTACTAGGGAATATTAAACCCCCCACCCCCGTTAAACTTTACATTCAATTGGGAAGATCAACAAAGGTACTAGGGAATATTAAACCCCCCACCCCCGTTAAACTTTACATTCAATTGGGAAGATCAACAAAGGTACTAGGGAATATTAAAGTTCCACCACCGTTAAACTTTACATTCAATTGGGAAGATCAACAAAGGTATTAGGGAAAATTAAAGTTCCACCACCGTTAAACTTTACATTCATTGAAGATCTTCAATAAGGTTTTAATTCTCCCCACCCCGTTAAGCTTCTACATGCATTCAAGATCTTCAATAAGGGTTTACTTCTCCGACCCCCGTTAAACTTCTACATCCATTGAAGATCTTCAATAAGGTTTTAATCCTCCCACTCCCGTTAAACTTCTACATTCATTGAAGATCTTCAGTAAAGGTTTAATTCTCCCACCCCCGTTAAACTTCTACATTCATTGAAGATCTTCAATAAGGTTTTAATTCTTCCACCCCCGTTAAACTTCTACGTTCATTGAAGATCTTCAATAAGGATTTAATTCTCCCACCCCCGTTGAACTTCATTGAAGATCTTCGATAAGGGTTTAATTATTAGTTTAATTCTTCCACCCCTGTTAAACTTCTACATTCATTGAAGATCTTCAGTAAGTGTTTGATGATGATGATGATGATGATGATGATGATGCATCATGTGTCGTGTGTCGTCATTGCGGGTCCGGGCAAAGCCCAGGCATTTGCCGTATGTATTTATATATATATATGTGTGTGTGTGTGCCAGATGGGGTGGTCCTGAAAGTTGCCCAACACATGCTGACGTGATGCGGGGTCCCCACTCATGGCGCAAGCGAAGTGGAGGCAGCTATGTTAGCTGCGATGGCTCATGGCAGCTTGGAATTATTCACCAAGTGAAGCCAACGTGTGACCCAAACAGAGTTGTAACTTTGACTGTTGTGATAACCTGTGCAGAAGATAATGCGATGGTTGAGAGGCATATTCAGACTGCCATCGCAGTCACAATCATCAACATGAGACCTGGCAGCTGAGCCTCATCAAGCCATCTCGGCAGCTTTTGATGCCTAAAGGAGGTCCCCTTACCACACCACCCAAGGCCCCCGACGTTCGTTCGTTTTCCTCCTCTCTTGTGCCTCGTAAAAACACTTCCTGAATCTGAAAATGCTGCGAATCTCATCCTGGTAATATTGACTATTTCCAAACTGTCCGAGATATCAGCCATTTTCGGGTGATTCCCCCTGCTCATCATGTATGGTCATGTCTTTGCACAGTCGTTGTAAGTTGTCTAGTCCCGGATTTGAAATGGAGTATGGACGCGATCAGCATGTTTCAAACTCAAGTTTAAAAGGTTAGTTTTGAAGTGGAAAAGGTTAGTTTCGAAATCCGGGTTTTGGCTAGCTTGGAGGGGGGGGCGGGAGAAACAAACTAACTCTGAGGAAAAAGGTTTGTTTCTGGGGGAAAAACAAAGGTTTTGGGGGGGTGGGGAAACGTTAGTTTCTGGCTCCGGAAACAAAGGTTTGGGCTAGGGAAAGGTTTGTTTCCGGGAGGGAAAAGAAACGTTTACAGGAGAGGTTATCGGAACCATAGGGTAACTAAGGTTTCAAAACTAACGTTTCGAGGTGAGATGTAAGTTTCCGCTTGCTCCCCGGAGCAGCAGCAGCACCAGGAGCGGTGGCAGCGGCAGCAGCAGGCAGAGGGAGCAGCAGGCAGCGGGGGCAGCAGGAGCCGCAGGGCCGCAGTAGCATTGGCAGCAGCCGCAGCAACAGCAAGAGCAGTCGTCGCAGGAAGACGAAGTAGAAGAAGAAGCAGAAGAAGAAGAAACAGAAGAAGAAAAGACAGAAAGAAGAAGAAGACGAAGAAGAAGAAGAAGAAAAGGAAGCCGAAGAAAAGGAAGACGAAGAAGAGCAAGAACAACTGCAGGAGAAAAACTAGAATACTGCAGTGGGCGCCTTCTGTTTGGCGATGGCGGTACGTGGCCGACAGAGAGGAAGGCGAGGCCGACAGACAGTTTTAAAGGTCAGTGGCGATGCCGGGCGAGAGTTGGATGGGTCATGTCCGACTGAAACCCAAAATTGCATGGCTAGGCCGACCAGAATTGTGCTGGATGATGAATAAAAAGTTGCCAAAGCATGGCGAGGCCGACGAAAAGGTTTGTTCGAAACAAGAGGGCACGGGCAAGGCCGACACGCACTGAAATTTGGGTCATTGGGCATGCAGTTCGATAGGTCATCGGCGATGCCGACAGAAAGGAAGGATGGTGAATATGAAATTGCTGCCAAAGCATGGCGAGGCAGTTCGATAGGTCATTGGCGATGCCGACAGAGAGGAATGATGGTGAATATGAAACAGTTGCCACAGCATGGCGAGGCCGAGATGAAGGGCGGCCCGAAAGGTTAGTTTCATTGCTTTCAAACTAACGTTTCGAAACGAATTGTTTTTCAGACGTGACGAAAAGGTTTGTTCGAAACAAAAGTTTTCCGTGTCCGTGAAAAACAAAGGTTTCAGCTTGGCAGCCTGGCAGTTTGTTATTCCAACCCAAAACAAACGCTTTGTAGAATAGTTTGTTTCCGTACCTAAAACAAACGTTTCTGAAACAAATGTTTTCGCAAAAACAAACAAACAAACTAGTCGAAAAAATGTTTGTTTTCGGGGGTTCGAAACTAGTTCCAACGGAGTTTGTTTTGAGTTTCCAGTTTCAAACTAAGGTTTCAAACAAAGGTTGGTTTCGAACCCTGAAACTTACGTTTTCGCACGCAAAACGTTAGTTTTGGGAATAAGACATTTGTTTTTTCTTTCCACTGCTTTCAGAGCAAAGCTTGGGCAGCGCCACAGCGTTAGTTTCGGCTTGGAAAACAGACCTGTTCTATCGTCTCGAAACATTTGTTCCAATCAGGAAAACTAACCTTTCTCCTGTCGAAAGGTTTGTTTCCATCCCAAAACAAACTCCTGATTGCATCCCTACTGTTGAGATGGGGATAGATGTAACTTCCCCAAGTCAACTATAAATGAACAACCGCTGGATCCGAGTTAACTTCACTTTCTCTCGAGTGGCTGCGCAATCATACCAGTGCCCTCAGAACCCCAATTTGTGTCTAACAGGAGAAGTCAAAAGCGCTGACATGACAGAAACCATTTTTAATTGTACAGCACTGGTTAGCTTATCAGATACATCCCCATGTCTAGCTCTACTTCTCATTTTACGGGGGTCAACTGGCTGCTCTTTTTTTTTGAAATCTGCTGCACCTCTTTCAACTTCTTTCTCTGCTCTTCCGCGCTTTTGACCTCCACTTGAGGCTGGCGGAAGTGGTCGCCCATCAAGGGATGGAACTGAACTAACCGCGGCAACAACCAACGGTTCTTGATTGGTGGGGACGTGTGGACAACGCTAAAAAATGCTGGTGGTAAAGCCAACAAGAATGAAACACATGTCGAAAGGGGAATATGGAGGTAAATTGGCAGCACTAACTGGTAGAGTAATACTAGGAATGTAATCAACAAGAACAAACAGGGAAAGGAGCAGGCATCCAAACCTAGTGATCTAGTGCATATGTCCACCAGTTGAGTAGTTCGGATGACGCAGTCAGAAACGATGGCTGCTGATTAATTACCAGAGTTTTGGAGTCCCTTCATGGCCAATCTCATGCACTCTATTTTTTTGAGTTGATTAGTACATCTTCACATCGCAAAAAAAATGAAAGTGCCCAAGCTTGACCCAGCAATTCTCCCATTGATATCCCTGGGATCCCCTCACCGCTGCTTCCGCGGCTGCTGCGCCCTCCGGGTCCGCAGCCGCCTGCTCCGCAGCCTGAGCACCCATGGGGCCCATGAAATGGGCAGCAGGCGGTTTTTCAATGGGATTCCAGCCAGAAAAGGATGGGTTTTTAGTGGATTTCATGGGATTTTTCAGTGAGAAAAATATATGGATTTTGCTGGGACATTTCTAGGATTTAAGTCAGAAAACGATGGGAGTTCATGGGATTTAAGCAAGAAATCGGGGTGTGACACCAACCATTTGATGTGGATATCATGTGATGTATTATAATGTGATGTATAACTGTATAACCAACAATGTTGATCTGGCCTTGTCCAGAAACTGGGGATACCGCCTTATACCCAAAAATTGCAATTTCTACGAAGGAAAATTATGATGAACCAGTGGAATTCTGGCGGACCCTATTGTCAGAGAAACCCATGTGGAAATTTCGGAAGCTCATCATCTCAGAAAGAGTCAAAGTGTCTTAGCTCATCATCCAGCATCTTAAATATAACAACCCCGCAGAACATTTACACATAAAATTTCAATCCACAGAATTAGTTGCATCCTACAGTACTTTCTGCCATGCTGCCATGCCAGAAACCGGCACCTCCTGGGCCTTCTTTTCGGCCAGCCGCTCCTTCTCAGCGAAGATCCGGGACACTGCCTTAGTGACCATCAGCAAGTGAGAAACCATGGCGAAACCATGGGAAAACATGGAGAAACCACCAAAAAAAAAGGGGCTCTTGGAAGTTGGCCCGAAAGCAGCAGCCCGAAGTCCTTCAAACTTGGACTTAGCCCCTCCAGGGTGCCCACGGCGTTGGGCCGGAGCCTTTCATCCTTGTTGTCGCTGACCTGTCTCACCGGGCCAGTATGGACCCTACAGAAACCAACTCACTGGATCACATAGAGGTACTTCCCGATCTTACACTATCCCACTAGCCATGGGCTTTTGAAGATATCAATGGATACCCCATGTTAATACACCCCTGCCACATTCCAGCCTTGCTTTCTGGGTTCGTGATTTCTCGAACCACTTCGTCCTGGGGCACTTACAGTGTTCACCCCAAATACTGCATCTATATCTCTATAATGTATAGACATATGTTAAACCATGGTTTATTATAATAATAAGGGGGTATTCCCCCAATAGTCATGATTTGATACTTAAATGGTACCTTCCCAATTAAACAGCCGTTCGGGGTGTATTAATCCAGGGTTGACATTGTACAGTATACTTTACATATAATATATGTTATTTTAAAAAAATAGCCTGCAATTTCCTGGTAATTTCCTACAGTAAGTATACATATAATTTATTATTATTATTATTTATTATTATTATTGTTATTATTATTGTTATTATTATTGTTATTATTATTATTGTTATTATTATTATTGTTAGTATTATTATTATTATTATTATTTATTATTATTATTGTTATTGTTATTATTGTTTAATATATATATATTATAATAATAACAATAATAATAATACTGTGTGTTTGTTTAAAAAAAAAACACCAAGATAGCCTGCAATTTCCTCAAGTGCCAGTCCTGGTGACCAGAGACCATGAAGTGGAACTTTGACACTTCTCGGCCCTGGGAGACTTGTCGGGGGGGCCACCATCTCGGAAACATCCATTTTGTTGCAAAGAAACCACGAAAATATATAGAAAATAAATGAACATTAACAACAAATGCAACTACCCAAACACACTACCACACTTCTTACATCCTTTTACACTGTTCCGAATCTGGTTGCGAATTTGTCTTCACTTTCTCCTGTTGAAGTTGATTTTTTATAGGGCGGAAAACACGGCCATTTACCCAGCCTCCAGCTGCTCTGGGTCTTGCAGCATTACCTGGATCTTTCGTTCTGAAATGAGGTAAACAAAGGATCTGTGTGGTCCAACAAAATATTTTTTCTTATGCGATTCAATACAGATTTGAACTGATTAACTCAAATATACGTGGTGATGGAGAAGTGGTTCGTCCATCAGAATTTCTCCGTTCGGTCTCTGCAAATGGAAGTCCAACCGTCAAATGGTTCTCCATATCATGTTGCCAAAATAATTTACTATCCCTCTGAACGCCAAAAAAATAAGTAGATTGAGTCACCAATGCTACCATTGACGACGGTGTCTGCATGTCCCATTTGGTTAAGGCTAATCAAAAAAAAGTATCTTTCTATCCTATGTTCCTCCCTTTCTTGCAGGTGACAAACTTTTGGAGCATGCCCAACCCATATCTTCAGCACTGCCGAGCTGCTATATCTGTCCACTTGAACGGCTGAGAAGTCATCAAGTCTTTCCTTGCGAATCAATGTCCCACCCAGAATGACGAGATTTTGAGGCTATCATTTGGGATGCTTGACACTCAACTTACGCGGTTGATTGAAAGGAAATCTTACAGAAATCATGGTATGGCTTTAATTTAAGCATGCAGATAGGTGGGATTTCCTGCATGTAGGATTCCCCTTGAACCAGATCTGGGATTGCCTTGTCCGTTCGTCTTCAAGCTATAAGACTTTCGTATCCTCATGTTTGTCCAATCCTACCTACGGCCTGCGCTCTTCTACGGTACTGCCCAACAAATAGACTGCAAGGAGAGTAGAAAACACTGCTCGAGGCTCTTCACCGGCATCATCCTCATCCTCATCCTGATCCTCACCATCATCATCGCTCATCATCCTCATCCTCATCATTGTCATCATTGTCATCATCGTTGTCGTTGCTGTTGTCCATCATCCCAAGCCTGAGCCGGTCTAATGCCTTCACCCTTCATCCAACTGGATGTTACCGGTGACCATGAGTCAAGAACCCGGTACCGGGTGAACCCAAGAAATTGCTGGTAAATGGATGT
This sequence comes from Cladocopium goreaui, assembly GCA_947184155.2. Taxonomy (NCBI): domain Eukaryota; class Dinophyceae; order Suessiales; family Symbiodiniaceae; genus Cladocopium; species Cladocopium goreaui. The sequence continues at coordinate 14,061 of CAMXCT020001624.1, read as the reverse complement.
TCAGCCCCAAATACACAGTATCTTAATGTACCTTATAGATTGTGATTCATCCCATGTTGGTAACCTTACCCTCAAGCCAACATGGCAACAGAAATTCAGCATTTATAGTATTTATAGATGATGTTCTATTAAAACCTCCATATTTATAGGGAATTGTGAAAACTGCCATGTTTGACGTTTCCGGAGGCTACCAGATGAATATCTTTTCTCATCACCATCTGAGACTCCAGTTCTTGGTCTTCTTGTTCAGCTCCAAGACCGCTTCAAGACAATAGACATGGCCAGACCTAGGAGGTCTAACCCCTTGGCAGCTGAACTTGGCAGCCAGACCTGTCCCACTGGGAAAAACGTGTCGGGGGAGTATGGGATTGTGGGGTAGCCTATTTTCAGACCGTTGGTAAAGGTTGGTAAAGGTTGAATCCCTGAAATGCATCCCACCTGGGTGCCTTGCAGTATCAAAAACGATAAACTGGACTGATACCTCTAAGATGACCTGAACTGCCAAGAGTACCCCTGTTTGTTAATGGAAATGATCTCATTCTGATTTCGAAAAAATGATGGGTCTAGTTTCCATACGTGGATAAGCAGATCATATTGTCAGTTGCTCCGTTCATCCATGGTGGAACCTCACTGCAGCTGTGGGCCCCGTGGACCCCAACGACATGTTGGCACACACTGCTGTGTTGTTCCCAAGCACCTGCAAGGGCAGCGACTGTCTATGGGAAGCCTGTGCAGGGGAGTCACTCTATTGGTTCACTTTCAAGGCCCAGAAATCCACAGATTGGCTGGTTATTTCTTGAATCTCAACAGCAGGTCTTGGGTAGATGGAAAATCCCACCTCCCAAGTACAAACACACCGCAGGAAAAATAAAACAATAATGTAATCTGGGGGATCTGGGTCAGCGCACTGCCCCCCAGCGAACCCAGCCGCGGTCACAGACCTTGAAGGTTACGGGGCAATGGAGATCACCCTGTGCATTCTTGTGAAAATGCCTCAGCAAGTCATGAACCCTGAGTACCAATAACTCATGGAGCAAAGAAGGGAAAGGTAAGGGATAGTTTTTGGATCTATAAGGCAACTGGGATTGGTGCAACAAACAAAACAAACGCCGTGAAGTGAAGTGAGTGCCACCGATTTCTTCCTCTGAACTCTGGGACATAGCCACATCATTGGAGGCAGCCGTTGGCCGGAGTCTTCGCATCAATAGGAAATCATCAGACAGTCGACCCTAGAACCATCTTAGTGATTGGCTGGAGTCAGCACCACTTCATAAAGTCCAAATGAGCACTTTCCTGTTTTCTTGAGAAATCCTTGGGCTAATGGAGTACTCCATCACCCTCCTTGTATGTTCCAGCCAACAGAAACAGCAACATCAATAGACTCATAGACGAATGATATTCTGCCCATCACATTGAGGATGAAATCCCCATTGATATATATATATATATCCCCATTAAATATATAATCCCCATTGATTCTTTGCCCAAAAATTGGACCCTCACAGAGCCACCAGTCTTCCGTCAGTCGGCACCCAGTCTCGGCATCCCCACAGAGGCACTAAATCCTTCACTTCCAACTTGCCCCCATGCACTGGGTGGACGCCAAAACGCTTGATGTACCTGGCACTGGCCACTGGCAGCCACGATATTTAGTGACCTCCACAAATGGAGGTCTCCTAGAATGACTTGAGGCCGGGGGTGGATGACGAAAGCTAGCGGGGTAGGAGAAAGAAGGAAGGGAAGAGGTGAGTTGCGGAGGGACTGTCATCATCGTGTCGCGGCATTGTTCGTCCCAACGAGGATGCAACAATGATATATTGATATATGATATATAACAATGATATATATGGGGGAGGGGGCAGGGGGGGGCCCTTTCGCGGGAAAAATCACGTGATGTCCTTGGGGAGCCCCGGAGTACGTGCTAAAGCAAGAAGACTCTAGCGAGCTGACGCTAGCTTTCGTGATAATGACAATAATTGCCAATAATGATAAAATGTAATTGAATAACGATGATGATGATGATGATGATGAATGATGAATGATGAATGATGAATGATGAATGATGAATGATGAATGATGAATGATGAATGATGAATGATGAATGATGAATGATGAATGACGATGACGAGGACGATGACGAGGACGGCGACGAGGACGACGAGGATGATGATGATGATGATGATGATGATGATGACGATGACGAGGACGAGGACGAGGACGATGGAGAGGACGATGACGATGATGATGACGATGATGATGACGATGATGATGACGATGATGATGATGATGGTGATGGTGGTGATGGTGGTGATGGTGGTGGTGGTGGGGGAGGGGGGGGGGCCCCCCTTTCGCGTGAAAAATCACGTGATGTCCTTGAGCAGCCCCCCCAATACTTGCTAAAGCAAGAAGACTCCAGCTAGCTGACGCTAGCTTTCGTGAAATACCCCCAAATTATCCATGTTATTTTCGGATTGTCCATTCAAAAAGACAATTCAGCTATTGGGGTATCCCCATAGAAAACCTCCAAATAGCCAGGTCCCCGAATTTGGAGCACTTCAGGATGTGTGTGATCTCAAAGACCGAGCCATCGCGAGTCGCCACCTCCCGTCATCTCCCGTCCCAATGCCCTGGTCACTTCAGCCCCTCGAAGAGGGTCGTTAGCGGTGTTGATCATTGTTGATCCATACAGTATTCTTGTGGTGGTAACTGTTGGTAGCTCGTATAAAGCACGAAATGATTTGGGTGTGTCTGAAAATGGAGTAAACCAGTAAACTGATAATAAACCAATTTGGGGGTAACCCTTTTTGCAAACAAACTAATTCTATTGACCTGTCAAAACCCGACACCATTGACCATCGACATGAATAAGCCGCCCCACCGGTCGGTCAAAGGGTTGCAGCGACAGAAAGCAACCTGAACCGTCAGCGGGATGGTCAGTGGGGATTGGAAGGAACATGGTACAAGATGGTACAAGGTATATGTCCGTCCATCCTAAGGCATCCCTTTTCTCTCAAGTCTGGGTGATTCGTCTTTCACTTGTCAACATTCCAAGAGAAGATGGTCGTTGAACCTTAGCACCTCAGCTGCTCTCTGGGCTCAGCGTCCAGCAATTCAGCGGCAACTTGGAGAAGGGTGTCCACTTGGTTGCCTCGAAATCGTCCGACACCCCCCTCAAAGCGATGAAGGCCCAGCTCTTTTCGGCAAAAGCAAGCCATTTGGCCATGGTCAACACATTTTTGGGACAAGGTCAGCTTCCGACTTCGAGTCAAACACTCCAGGCATCCACCTGTTGCGTCCAGCCTTGAAGCCTCGGCCATCCTGCGCCCATTCAGTGGGCCTGATGCAGGCATCGCCACACATCGGTTGTGCCAAGGTTTTGGACTGGACCAACCCCAAGAGCCTCAGGTGCAGCTGATCTTTGCTGTGCTGGTTCTTTCCTGGCAGGTTTTCCAGCCCCCTTTGGATCCCTTTGGGGGATACCTCCGAGGTCGTCTCTGAAACCAGTTTCATCCAACTTCACGGGTGTGGTGATCAACCAGCAATTTCACATGGCAGCTGCACCCATGCCACCAGCCAGCTACAGTCTGGATGCCGCCTGACAGGAAGTGAAGGTTGCTGGGTACCATTCCGACATGGGTCAAAAATTGGGCCTGGTCAGCACGTGAAGTAAAGCAGCTCCATGCAGACCCGGCTTTCGTGCAAAGTTGTGGTCGACATATCGATGAATCCATGTAGATCTGGGTTATATGACATATATGTGTTGAGTAGTTTATCTATCTAGAATCGACCCATATCTGCTAGATCTCACTGGTTGCTTATCTCAGGAGTTGCCACAAGTTGTTTGCAAGCAACTTGCACATGTATTGGCCATTTGCTCGGTGATCTGAGTTAAATCACCAGCAACCACCGTCACTAGCAATCGATGATTTCCAACCCTTCAAGCTTGAGGCAGCTATGCTGTGTGTAGTGTCAGACTCCGCTGAGGGCTAATGATTGGGATCCACTCTTCATGGGATTCAGCTTGGGCCATCAAACCGGCCAAAGGGTTGGATGCCCCATCCGCTTCACCAGCCTGGTCATCCAAGCAAGAAGCAGGTACTCCCAACCAAGATACTTCATCAAAAACAAGGATTTTCACAATAATGCATGTCAGCGGCACTTCTTTTGGGCCTTCATGCGATGTCGAGTCTATGGTTCTTTGAGCCCTTCGACGGATGTCTCTGTGTACACGTCCTGCTAGGCAGCAGGTCTTGACTTCAGGCCATCTGTGTACTGTCCATGAAACCGCGCGGCAGACCTTCAGCTGCAGTTCGGAAGAGGCAACGCAGTTGATTTAGCAGTGGCTCAAGTTTAAGCACAAAATAACATCAATAACAGTGGTGGGGCATGTCTCTACACCAAAAACTGTGGATCCGGCAGCCTTCAGTTGGAGGTCCAACCGACGAAAGCGCCCTGGTGTTTTGCACGACTAACTATTAGGATCAATGGTTACCTTGGTAGTTTGGACCATACAGCAACTCTAAAGTCCAAACTACTGAGTAGAATTTCCAATATCCACTGTTTTTTGCATAATGGTTAGGAATGGCAACCCACTAAAATAAACGGAAGTGGATATTCAAAACTATTGCGCGGAATCTGTTATGTCATTCGGCAGAGAACGTGCCTGGTTGCCCTGCACAGAAGGTCGTGGCGCCTGACATGAGGCTTTGGCAACGGTAAAAGGATTTTAGCCACCAGCAATAGGGATTTAAAGGGGGAGATCATGGGATATGTATATATATATATATATTATTATTATATATATAATGTATATTATATATATAATATAATATATATAATATAAAATATATATAATATATAATATTATATATATATATGAGATATATATATATAGTATATATAGTATAATATATATATATATTATATATATAATATACATTATATATAATATATATAATATATCTCATATATATATATATGTCATCTATATTCTATATTATATTATTATATTATATTATATATTATATATATTTATCTCTCTTCTCTCTTCTCTTCTCTCTCTCTCTCTTCTCTTCTCTTCTCTTCTCCTCTCTTCTCTTCTCTCTTCTCTCTTCCTCTCTCTTCTCTCTTCCTCTCTCTTCTCTCTTCCTCTCTCTTCTCTCTTCTTCTCTCTTCTCTCTTCTCCTCTCTTCTCTCTTCTCCTCTCTTCTCTCTTCTCCTCTCTTCTCTCTTCTCCTCTCTTCTCTCTTCTCCTCTCTTCTCTCTTCTCTCTTCTCTCTTCTCTCTTCTCTCTTCTCTCTTCTCTCTTCTCTCTTCTCTCTTCTCTCTTCTCTTCTCTTGTCTCTTGTCTCTTCTCTCTTCTCTCTTCTCTCTTCTCTCTTCTCTCTTCTCTCTTCTCTTCTCGTCTCTCTTCTCTCTTCTCTTCTCTTCTCTTCTCTCTTCTCTCTTCTCTCTTCTCTCTTCTCTCTTCTCTCTTCTCTCTTCTCTCTTCTCTCTTCTCTCTTCTCTCTTCTCTCCTCTCTCTTCTCTCCTCTCTCTTCTCTTCTCTCTCTTCTCTTCTCTCTCTTCTCTTCTCTCTCTTCTCTTCTCTCTCTTCTCTTCTCTCTTCTCTCTTCTCTCTTCTCTCTTCTCTCTTCTCTCTTCTCTCTTCTCTCTTCTCTCCTCTTCTCTCCTCTCCTCTCGTCTCTTCTCTTCTATTCTCTTCTCTCCTCTTCTCTCTTCTCTTCTCTCTTCTCTTCTCTCTTCTCTTCTCTCTTCTCTTCTCTCTCGTTTTCTCTTTTGTTTTGCTCTCTCTTCTCTCTCTCTCTTCTCTCTCTCTCTTCTGTCTCTCTCTTCTGTCTCTCTCTCTCTCTCTCTTCTCTCTCATTGTCTCTGCTTCCCCTGCATTCTCATCTGCTCTCTATCTCCTCTCTCTCTCAGTTCCTTCTCTCTTCTCTCTCCTCATCTCTCTTCTCTCGTCTCTCTCTTCTATTATGGGAACCGACAGAATTATGGAGAAAAAAAAAACGTTCAACTTAGACAGGCGGCGCCTGCGTCCGATTTTTCCATAATTGGATTTTTCCCCATAAGGGTTCAAAATATCCCGGAAGTGATCCGAACCTTTTTTTTTCCATAATTCTTGGAGGTGGCCATTATTTCCATAATTGATTTTTCCTGTGAAATCAGGGGGCTAGGGCAGATTGACCGTTTTTTCCATAATTATTTTTTTCCATAATTATTTTTTTCCATAATTATTTTTTCCATAATTAATGTTTGGGGCTCCACCTGTTGGACATGTCATGGATCCACAATTCAAACCCGTTTTTTTTTGGGGGTTATGGAAATATGTATGCAAATGCAAGTATGCAGTATCAACCCAATTGAAGGCTTGGCAAAAGGAAACATCCAGATATTATGTATATCAATGGCAGGCTTTAGGGGCATATACCAGATCTTTAGACACATATTTTCTATAATTCAATATTCCCCCTTAAAATGCATTCAAATTGCGAACATCACATGATATTATGTATATCAATGGAAGACTTAGGGGCATATACCAGATCTTTAGACACATATTTTCTATAATTCAATATTCCCCCTTAAAATGCATTCAAATTGCGAATCGATGGACATACAGTCACCGACAGAATTATGGAAAAAAAAAATTATGGAAACAATAATTATGGAAAAAAAAAGGTTCGTAACTTTTCTATCATAGACAGGCGGCGCCTGTAAATTGAAACGTTTTTTTTTCCATAATTCTGTCGGGTGCTGTATATTATATTATATTATATCATATTATATTATATTATATTATATATATATCATATATATATATTTATATCACCAACCTTAAGTATTTGGATCTGTCAGAGAAAGGGGTATATATTTACGTAAATAAAATTTCCACTTGGTTTTCCACATAGATAAAAGTGGGAAAATGATGATAAACCAGTCGATGGAATGGGGTACCCCATTCTCAGACAAAGCCACAAATGGGGAGATCATAAAGATCACAAATGGGCCGTTCTGTCTGTTTTTCTATTCTTTCATTTTTGGGGTCCCGTTCTCTTCTGGACCTCTTCTGGAATTGGGGGCTAAACATTCTGAAAATTCTGGGGTCCCATTTTGTGGAAGGACACATTGATCATCTAACTCAAGCGCATGCTGCGAGTTAGGGGTTCAAGATCGGGTGCCGTGCGCGCTGTCGGATGATTCTTGAAGTGGGCAACTGCTTAGTAGCTATGTGGCAATCCCTTACAACTGGGATACATTCCAACATATTCTTGCGCAAACGGTGACGCAAGTTCTAACCAAGGATTTGTTTGACATAAAGACGGAATTGATAGATTGTAACCCTTCACAAACTTTGGTATGCTCAGATAAGTGTACCCGCATGAATTCCAAATTACGACTTGAGACCAAATATACATATTCCCATCCCCCTAATATTAGACACGCCCAAAATTTTGGTCCCAAAGATGTGGTTTCATCCCCGATTAAACCATGGTTTCTGTGGGGTCTTTAAGACTAGGGGTTAATGATGGTTAATGGTGGTAAAACAATAATAAACCATCCCCCAGTCATCACCATAAATCTAAACCGTCCCCAAATGGGTGGTTTCTGGCATTGTAACCACATTATTCCAGTTGCCAACGGTTCGCAGGCCACCTCGCTTCGCTGCTGGACACCACCGTGCTGCGCACGTTGGTGGGCTTCATGCGAGGGGCGCCACGCCTGGCGAAACTCGGCTTGTCCAAGGAAAAGTGCCCGGAATCGCCCGAGAAATGAATTTAATGGGATTTTATGGGATTTCACGGTCCAAAATAGAGATGTCAGAGGTATTTCATGGCATTTTGAACCAGCAAAAAAGTGGGGCTTTTTGAATTTGCCCTTTGCAGCTGGGCATTGATCATATTGAAGCTAACAGGTGGGCCATATCCAGCAAAATCATCTTCGGGAACCTATCTGTAGTGTGTGGAAATACAGTATGTTATCCATCATAAAGGTAGGATATATAATTATATAACATTTATCTATATATATATCTCTCTACCATGTTTTTTCTGGCTTGTAACGTGAAACCCAAGGGCCATATCCAGTAGTGCAATCCTCGGGGAGAACACATCCCAGTTGTGTTCGGTTGTGTTTTGGACTACAAGTTATTACAAACCAGTGAAAATGATAATTTATCAACACAGAAATGAAAATCCCCGGTTCAAACTGAAAATAATTTAGAGTAAATGGGGAATTTGCCATTGCCAGGTTCCATTACCGCAGGGCGAATGGTTTGTCAGTGCCATCCTCGTCGGCATACGCCAGCTGGATATAAATTGGGAAGTGGGCTCCGTGCACACACCGGCCGGCAAAATTCAAGGACTTCCTTGTGCTACGGATCAAAGTTCAAGTGAGCAGCTTTATCACCTATGGGATACCAAGAGAACAATCTAATCGATATGTTGGGCTACCTAGTTACCTAGTTGGGACTTAGTTTTGGTCCCAAATCCCAATATCTACCAAATACATACCAATACCTTCAAATACCCATCCCTGGGCATGAAAAAATCAAAAGTTTACAGGGTGAATAACCCCATGGATCCTCTCAAGGCGCATCTCAGAGTCAGGATCCAAATGAGGTTTTACAATTTTGCTGCAAATCAAAGTTTCACGCAAGCCACCAAGCCACTAACAAAAGAATGAAGAGTGCGTACTTGGGTAAAGGATGGTAAAGGATGGTAAAGGATGGTAAAGGATGGTAAAGGACTCAATTTCCTGATTGGGATTTCCTATGAAATGGCGTGAGCTGTGCAAATTAAAATGGCCCAAAAATCCCAAGTTTGGTAATTGCCATTTTCCACTGAGCATCCCTGACATGATCAACTCGAGTGTTCCCTGGCATCACCTCAATTTCACATGGCCAGGACTGCTCCACAATCCCTAGTAATCCATGAATGTATGTCCATGTCTGGGTGGGTTGTTGTCAGTGGATTTGTGCAATCCATGCGTATTTTCCAACCACTTACCATGGTGATTAACGCCTATATCAGAAAATATGAGAGGGTTTCAGTTATTCAACCATGGATGTTTTGGGTGACGGCGCCTCTCAGGCGACCGCACTGTTGTAAATATTACCATGTGATCTTGAGTTGGTCTTAATGTTTTCATGTTGATTTGACGTGAATGTCTGGTTCTTGGGGATGTTCGTCCTGTTTCAATCGCTCGTCCATGGGGTGGGGTGGGGGGGTTTCACGTTCATGCCGGAAGGATGTGATGCTACATGCTACGTCGTTCAGATGTTGAAGTAACTTCAAATGGGGTGGGGTGGGGGGGGGATGGGGTGGGCTAATAACGTTCATGTCGGCTGCCGGATGGATGTGATGCTACGGCATGCTACGTGTGAAGATGTTGAAGTAACTTCAGGGACGCTCTGGATGCTACGTTGTGAAGATGTTGAAGTAACTTCAGGGACGCTCTGGATGCTACGTTGTGAAGATGTTGATAACTTGAGGGACGCTCTGGATGCTACCTTGTGAAGATGTTGAAGTAACTTCAGGGACGCTCTGGATGCTACGTTGTGAGGATGTTGAAGTAACTTCAGGGACGCTCTGGATGCTACGTTGTGAAGATGTTGAAGTAACTTCATGTGAAGAATTGGTGGAACCCAGGTGTTGGATCGAATTTGGGATGGTTTGAAGTCTTCCTTGCCAAGACAACTCTCAACACGTCAGCTGACAGGAGACCAATTGAAGTTGCAATTCAACAAATATGTGTGGGTTTGGCAGTGGAAACACCACAAAATTGGACTTGGCTTGGATTTACTGCAGGAACTTGGAAAACTCATGAAATCGATCAACAAGAAGATCGGATACTGGAAGTGAGCAGACCGCAGATGTAAAAAAGCTTCGAATGTGTTTCGGGAATATGTTTTCGAAATCCATTTTTTCCAAAAATCGCGTTTTCGCTACAGCGAAAACGACACGAAGTTAATTTTGAGGCGCGCCTCCAATGTTTTTGAACCATTTTTTAACATCGATCGAGCAAGGTTCATGAATAAAGTCCTGCGTTTTACAGGGAATTGTGCTTTGAACCTCTAAAACGGCCTCTGAAAAACATGGAAGAGCGCGGTCGCTCCACAGGCGCCGCCACCATGTTTTGAGATTGAACCTTCGTTTTCTTGTGGATTGTTCAAATCAGACCCAACAGTGGTGGTAATTGTTTCCACCATTTGACATGTGACTGAAATTTTCTGGTTGCATAGAAATGCCCTGCCATTTTGCATTGGACTGGGCAATCTCAAATCTCGAATCTCAACAAGTTACTTGCAGATATTGGGCACTCCCAAGGTCCTGGCTCCAAGATCGTTCAGTGGGACCTCGCACCACAGCCAAACAAATATGAACATGTTGGTTTGCCTGTGTCAATATCAATGGCCATTTCAGGAACCTAAATTGGAGGTACCTACCATATATAAGGCCTATATAAGGCCTATGTAAGGATATATCCCAGCAAAATATGACCTTATATCGTACAGTACCTCCATTTTAGGATCCTGAAATTCCCATTGACAATACAACCATTCCGTGAAATTTGATAATCCTCCAATGATGGGGTCAATTGTTGTTTCCGATCCAATCACACTTGATACGACGTTTTGAATCATCAGTTCACTATCATCTGCCGCTGTTGTTCCAGCACCAGATCATGAGCCCGAAAAAAACGGCACTATCCTCCAGCAACGACTCTGACCCTCGACCCTCCATTGACAGCTGCTGTTTTCCCTGGCACTTGCGGCACACGGTTTGTGCATCTCGCCAAAAGAAACATCTGAGATATATCTGGAAATGCAATCTGTGCTACTTCCCTCAAAACCTGGCTATGCCAGCCAGTTGGCTTCGAGTTGGCACCTAAGCCAGTTGGCCACAGTCTGCAATGACCACAGGCTTGGAGGTCTTGCCGGACTGAGATCCCACAGCCTCAATCTTCTTCACTACGTCCATGCCATCTGTGACTGCTCCAAAGACCACGTGCTTTCCATCCAACCACTGAGTCTTCACGGTACACAGGAAGAATTGGGATCCGTTGGTGTTGGGCCCTGCGTTAGCCATGGACAAAATGCCAGGGCCTGTGTGCTTCAGGGTGAAGTTCTCATCGGCAAACTTCGCGCCGTAGATAGACTCGCCACCGGTACCGTTCCCCGCGGTGAAGTCTCCACCCTCGGGACCGAGTCGAGTGAAGGGCAGGTGCAAGCCTAACCAAAATACTAAACATACCCAAAACATCACGTCTTCCTATAAAATCCTTTTCCATCCTTTTTTATCCTTTTCCATCCTTTTTTATCCTTTTTCATCGTTTTCCCATTTTGCCTGGCACATGAAGTCGGGGATCACACGATGGAAGGCGCTGCCCTTGAAGTGCAAGGGCTTGCCGGACTTGCCCATGCCCTTCTCGCCGGTGCAGAGGCTTCGGAAGTTCTCCGCAGTCTTGGGGGCCACATCTGCGCGCAGCTCCATGGTGATACGGCCCGCTGCGGTACCACCGATGGTCATGTCCTTTGGAAGGGAAGACAGCTGAGCAGATTGTGGTGAGGACCATATACATTGCAATCTATCACAATACCGAGCTTGTCTCAACTTGGTTTGTTCCAATTTCTCTTTAGCTGTTCAGGTTTGTTTCAAGTCTTGGCATCTACTCAGCACGCTGAGGCCCAAGCAAAGAAGACCTTTGGGTTGGCCATGATGGGCTTTACTTGTCTCCGAGGCTGTCGGCCACTTTTCCTTGATCAACTCGGCTGCGGAAATGGCAGCTTGGGTGGACCAAGATGTCAACATTAGCTGATCTAATGACTATATGCTGGACTATTGTTGATGTATGGATTGTAAGTCTCATCTGACGCTGTTCCAGCATGCCTCTCCAGATCATGAGCCCGAAAAAAACGGCACTATCCTCCAGCAACGACTCTGACCCTCGACCCTCCATTGACAGCTGCTGTTTTCCCTGGCACTTGCGGCACACGGTTTGTGCATCTCGCCAAAAGAAACATCTGAGATATATCTGGAAATGCAATCTGTGCTACTTCCCTCAAAACCTGGCTATGCCAGCCAGTTGGCTTCGAGTTGGCACCTAAGCCAGTTGGCCACAGTCTGCAATGACCACAGGCTTGGAGGTCTTGCCGGACTGAGATCCCACAGCCTCAATCTTCTTCACTACGTCCATGCCATCTGTGACTGCTCCAAAGACCACGTGCTTTCCATCCAACCACTGAGTCTTCACGGTACACAGGAAGAATTGGGATCCGTTGGTGTTGGGCCCTGCGTTAGCCATGGACAAAATGCCAGGGCCTGTGTGCTTCAGGGTGAAGTTCTCATCGGCAAACTTCGCGCCGTAGATAGACTCGCCACCGGTACCGTTCCCCGCGGTGAAGTCTCCACCCTCGGGACCGAGTCGAGTGAAGGGCAGGTGCAAGCCTAACCAAAATACTAAACATACCCAAAACATCACGTCTTCCTATAAAATCCTTTTCCATCCTTTTTTATCCTTTTCCATCCTTTTTTATCCTTTTTCATCGTTTTCCCAGTTTGCCTGGCACATGAAGTCGGGGATCACACGATGGAAGGCGCTGCCCTTGAAGTGCAAGGGCTTGCCGGACTTGCCCATGCCCTTCTCGCCGGTGCAGAGGCTTCGGAAGTTCTCCGCAGTCTTGGGGGCCACATCTGCGCGCAGCTCCATGGTGATACGGCCCGCTGCGGTACCACCGATGGTCATGTCCTTTGGAAGGGAAGACAGCTGAGCAGATTGTGGTGAGGACCATATACATTGCAATCTATCACAATACCGAGCTTGTCTCAACTTGGTTTGTTCCAATTTCTCTTTAGCTGTTCAGGTTTGTTTCAAGTCTTGGCATCTACTCAGCACGCTGAGGCCCAAGCAAAGAAGACCTTTGGGTTGGCCATGATGGGCTTTACTTGTCTCCGAGGCTGTCGGCCACTTTTCCTTGATCAACTCGGCTGCGGAAATGGCCTTCACTTCCCTGTCACTTGGCATTCATCCAAACGCAATGCATCACTTCACGGGACGTTTTTTCCCTTTGAAAACTCACATAGATTTCTCTGAAAACAGGGTACCCCTAAATCCTTCCATGCCATCCACTCGTTAGTCATCATTATCCAAATTAAAATGGCCACAGGGTATATAACTATGGTTAGTGATAAATCCCAGTAGATCATCATTAAATCTCTATCGTTGATGGTGAAATGTACCATCAGATCCCATTCAATCCCTGTTGTTAAGGGTTAAATCTGCCATGCCATTAAATTCCCATTGTTAAGGGGGCAAATCCACCATTAAACTGGCCATCATTGTGGGGTTAATCCCCATTGACACACCATGAGAGGCCAGCAATGCACCTGTGTACGACTTGGAGCGCGATTCGCCGGTCCCGACTGGCCATGGCTGGAAGAAAGGGCTGGAGATATGCTACAAGGTATGTAGTGATGATTTAATTGGATGTCATGGGAATTTCACCCTCAACAAGAGGGACTTCATGGGATCTAATGGTGGATTTCACCCTTAACAATAGGCGTTTCATGGGATTCAATGGGATGGGGGTTGGATAGCTAAACTGAATTGGTTTATAATTCCTTTTTATGGTAGATATATCATATCTATACGTAGTTATACCAGTAGTACCGCACAAGGCGGTGGCGGAAGTTTCAAAAATAGGAAACCTATAGGAGAGGTTGGTTGCTGTGAATCAGGGATGGCAGAGCGAAGCCACTGATGGAGCAAAAGGTGATTGATCTCTCTCACTATTTCTCTCTCTTTCTCTGACTATCTACCTGCCTACCTACCTACCTATCTACCTATCTACCTATCTACCTATCTACCTATCTACCTATCTACCTATCTACCTATCTACCTATCTACCTATCTATCTATCTATCGATCTATCTATCTATCTATCTATCTCTGTCTCTCTCTCTCTCTCTCCCCTTCATCTGTCTAGCTGTCTACCTGTCTATCTATCTATCTATCTATCTATCTATCTATCTATCTCTGTCTCTCTCTCTCTCTCTCCCCTTC
>CAMXCT020001623.1:125000-141525 GCA_947184155.2 Cladocopium goreaui | reverse complement strand
GAAATTTTGTATGTTTTTCATATCATTGCCAATCTTAGATGCCCTGCAAAAAATTAAATTCTTTGCTGGTTAGTAGATATTCTCATTGATACCAAAAGACTAAAGGATTTACAGTAAGTATCCATCTAAGATTGACCTAGATATGGATTCAAAGGTAGCCCATTTCAAAGCCCAGATGACCAGAACGACCAGAACGTGTTCCAAAAAAGCGCCTGGTGTTTCTCGTCAATGTCTCGCAGAGTGCTCACACTGCTACTCGCCAAGGCCTGTCGGTTTGCATTTCGGGAGCCCCAAAATCCCATGGTGAAACTCATCATGTTCCCCAAAAAACTGGCCTAAAATGGAGAGTATACCCTATTTTCAGAAACATCTGGGAATAAATCAGATTCATCAAGGTGAATATGAGAATAAATAGGATATAGTTCGACATATTGTGACATATTGTGACAAACTAATATGACTGGTTGGTGGTTTCAACCCCTCTGAAAGATACTAGTCAGTTGGGATGATTATTCCCTATATATGGAAAATCATAAAATTCATGTTCCAAACCACCAACCAGATGAGGATAAATCAGATTCACCCATTTCACGGAAAGTGAAGTCAATATGAGTCAATAATTCAATGGGAGATCTCCAGGATCCAATTTATGGAGGTACGTAAACGTACCATATTTCTGGCCATATGAATTCTGGGGATATTCCCTTACATGGGCCTTACCATCTGGTTATTTAACATCGCCATGGAAAATCCCTTATAAATGGAGGTTTCTAGCTGGGAAAATCATCTATTTCGATTAGGGCCATCTATACCATGGCTATGTTAAATAACCAGAGGGTATATATGGCCATTGAATAAGTTTGACTCCGGAAGAGCTGGGTAGGCTACCAGCCGCTGTCCCACAACCGTTGACCATCGAGATGATCGTATCCCCCCTGGTGGCCTGAGTTCTTTCAGAGACCCTCCAGCGTTGATCAAAAGAGCGGACCTCGGCAAAACGAGTAGCAAAATTCATCATGGATGATATATCAATATCATTGGTTATTGGATGATATATTTGGCAATATATGGATGATATATCAATATTATATGTTATATGGTATGTTTTATGGTTGATATGATGATCTATATGATGATCAAATATGATCAAATCGACCATAAAGATCGACATGTAACATGACATGTTGTGGTAAATAAGGATGGACAAGTGAGCAGTGTTCAAAATCCTGTTGAAACAGGTTTTCTACTGAGCAAACGCTTTAGCGAAGCTGTCGCGACGGCGTCTTTCCACTTGGCGAAACGCGCAGCTTTTGCTATCTGGCTTTTTGCTTTTGCGAGCATGAATATATTTCAGCCCACCTAAAAAACTCTAACATTTTAGAAAACTGCTCAAGTACATAAGGATACATAAGGGTAATGAGTAAGTTGGGATCATCCCAATACGAAATATCGATTGTCGTCTCGAAGCCAAACGCCGCGATGTCGGGCTTGGTGTGGAACATGTTACATGTTACTGCTATGCTTATGATGAACATATCCTGAATACACACATTGCACACACCAGTAGACGTACCTATATACGAAACAACCAGTAGACGTACAAAACATGTTACCAAGAAGCCAGTGCACCTCACCATTTAGCGACATGAATCACAATCCTCTCACAATCTGGGCCCAAAGTAGGGGTATACCAACCATTTTCAGACCCATTTGGCCCAAATTTGGCTAACAGCCCAACTCCCAGTTTCCATGTGAATCAACTCTATGAGGCCCGTTGTTCAGGTTCTTTAGAGATCCCGACTCAGAGTTTCCACCGTAATAATTCTATTCGGGCTGGGCGATGCAAGCACGACTTTAACCCCCTCAAAATCCTTCCCCATGGTAAATTGTTTCATCATAGATATGAAAATCCACACCTTTTCCAAGGATTTGAACTATGAAAAAGTGGGTCAAAGCCAGGTTTGACCTCTAGTGTTGACCAATAAAATGCAGGATGAACTAACCAAGAATGTCACTCCCATTTTCCAAAGGTGATGATGCGTTTCAGGATAAACAATAAAACATCATAAATCGTTAAGTAAAATCAAATTACTAACTAACCACCACAAAAAAAAATGCAAATGAATCAAAGGTGAACTAATCGCTTGCTAACACCCTTGGCTATCCATCATTTTGCTGGGAACAACATGATCAACTCCGCTTCCCGTCCGAGACACTCCACTGAAGGCATCCTGCGCCCGTTCACCCAGGCGATTTTGGTGCGCCACCTGCTTCACGTGTTCCGCCGCCTGGGCCAGCAATGATTTACCCAGAACTTCCAGGCGATTCACGAAAAAACATCTGGAGCCGAGCCCACCAAAAAAATTGTGGGATAAAATAGAGGTTTAAAGTGGAAGGTTTAAACAATAAAGGACCCAGGTTCACGTTCGACCCACTTAAAAAAAAAAACAATCGGAATGTTCATAGACTGATAGACTACAAGAAGCATCGGCCCTTCACATATCGGCCCATGTTATCTGGAGGGATGGTCAAATCGCCTGCAGCCCCATGCAACCCATAGATCTGGCAGCATCACCAGCACTGTCCTGTGACACTGTGTCGCGTTGCGCGATGATTTTTTAGGGTCCATCAAAAAAAAATGACCATGAAAGTCCAATACTTGGAAGATCATTCCACTTAGTGAATGGTTGGTTATATGTGTATAGATATGTATATATATATATAATTAATTATAATTATATAGTAACCCTAGTTTAGTAAGTCCCCCTTTTGTGTCTCATCATGGTTTGCGGCTATGGCGAGCCAAACACCAACACACCACATCCAGTGTGGTGATCCCAAAAGCCCCGGCTGAAGGGCCCCAGTTGAGCTTCGAAATTTTCGGAGCTATTGAAATTTGTTACATAGCCATGGAAAATCACCATTTTTAATAGGTAAACCGGTAAGCCATCTATTTCGATTAGGGCCATTTCCCATGGCTATGTAACAAATAACCAGAGGGTATGTGAAAATTCCTTCTCGGAAAAGGGGGAAAAAGATTAAAGATGGCTAAATTGGTTGATTTTTTAGTAGCTTGATGATTGGCGTTATGGTAGATGTATCGAACTAGTTAATGGCGTGAAACTAGACCCAACACACATAACTGGGTGGCACCACCTTGTATATAAAGACCATGCATTAGTGCATATATCTACCATGACCCAATCGTTCAACTTGGCTTTCCCGACATTGTTCAATAGTGGCTACACCCACTAAAATTGAATGGTTGTATATAATGTCTGAGAATGGCTCATAACTACCATACAACCGCTATAATCACCCTTATTACTTATTACCAACCTAAAATAGGGTGCTAAATTTCAAAAACCCTAGCCTCTATAGGAAAAAAAACAAAAAAGCGTTATATATCTGCAGGTACTGTCATAAGTTTTAAAACACTTAAAACGACTTAAACACAAACGGAAGACAACCGATAAGCTACTTAGCTAATTAGCTACTAAAGTGGAAGCGAAAGAGTGTTTCGCCAAAAGATAATTCAAAAAAAAAAACTTTTTTTTTCGGAACTATAATTTTCGAATCCTTTTTCAAAAAGTGCTTCACCAAAATATAATTCCAAAAAAAAAATAGTTCCTTATTTTTCGGAACTCTAATTTTCGAATCCTTTTGCAAAAGTGTTTCACCAAAATATCCGCCGACCCCGGCAGACGCAAGGGGGAGCACGCCGGGGAATAAGACATTTGACCCTTGTTTCGAACTACTAACACTTCCTTCTATTCTATAGGGTAGAACTGCACATAGCCAGTAGCCAGCAGTCAGTCTCTTTGTGGGTGAGCAGCACCGCTTCAGCAGCAGAAGCCAAAAGTAGCTAAAACTGCAGCTGCAGCTGCAACACAGCAGGAGCGCCCAGCCATGGTGTTTCCCTGTCCGGGACGCATCTTTTTTGTAGCAGCCAGCAGGCAGCCAGTAGTACATATGGAGCAGCAGCAGCATCTCTAGCTGTTGGTTTCTCGCCTTGGAGACATATGACCCTTGTTTCGAACTACTACCACTTCTATTCTATAGGGTAGAACTGCACATAGCCAGTAGCCAGCAGTCAGTCTCTTTGTGGGTGAGCAGAGGCAGCTGCAGTTAGGGACTTTTTTGCTGGGACTTTTTTGCTGCGATTTTGCATCCTTTTCGGCATGAAATTAGGTGGTGACAGCAGCAGCAGCCGGTGCAGCAGAACAACAGCAACAGAAGAAGAAGGAGGAGAAGAATAATTCAAATTCAAAGATGACAACTTACTTTGGGCCGGCACTGGTCCACTGATATGTTTTACAATATCGTCCTGTGTCATTTCTGTGCTTCGATTGTATTCGTCCGTGTGATTTTGTTGATGTCACCTTCGTGTTGCAAGCCGGACAATAGTGGGTGTACTGCCTACACACTGCACCATTCTTGACACGAAAGCATCGTCCGCAATGTCCTTGTGTTAGCACCTTTCCGGTAATTATTGTGGATTTTGTAGCTTTGCCGCAGGCTGGACAGACATACGCTCGTAAGGTGGTATTTGTTACTTCTTGACATTCTTTGGTGTTCTCTTTTGTCTGTGAAACGGGGGTTGCCGTGGTGTCACTGGCTTGCCGTTTTTGGCTGCCTCGGTTTCTTGCAATCGCTTCCCAGGTGTCACGTAGAACCTGCATGTGGCGGGCTCTTTTGCGAAGAGGTTCCAGTCGCGCCGTGGCGGACGTGGCAGCACGCTTGCGGATAGCATCCTGCACAATGGCGGTACGGCATGTGTTGCACATCTGAGCTCCGCTTTTCCCAGAGGGTCGCGTGGAGATAAAAATGGAAAATTGCTGCTGGGGCTTCCGTTGTTGACAGGCCGTGCGCGTCCAAGAGCCACGAGTTTTGGTTTGGCATTGCAAGCAAACTCTTCGTTTCGGTTCCCTAGCTTTCCATGCTGCGGTGCCGAAATATTCCTGCGTTTGTTTTGTTTTGCAAATAAAACATTGCTTGACTGCATCACGGGTTAAGCATACTCGGTACATGCTCCATCGCGGGTTGTGGTGCTTTGACGCAAAGTGTGTTGCAGCGTGCCACAGGCCGCACTGCGTGCATCGATATGGTGTGCCTGCCTCGCGTTTCTGCGCTGTGCATTCTTTGCAGACACGGTAAGTTTCCTGTTTCCAATGTGCTTTGGTGAATGCATCTTTGCGTTTCATTTCCCCACATTGCGGGCTCCACAGCTCAACTTCCGAGATCGTGATAGACTCCTTCCCAGAACGCCACTTGATGTAGTTGGCCACATGGCACATGCCTGCCGATCCTGCCGCAAAGGCTGTAGAGCCACCTCCAATGT
Organism: Cladocopium goreaui; assembly: GCA_947184155.2. NCBI lineage: Eukaryota > Dinophyceae > Suessiales > Symbiodiniaceae > Cladocopium > Cladocopium goreaui. Next base: position 136,184 of record CAMXCT020001623.1, on the reverse strand, counting down.
ACAGACACTTGTAGTACTGTGGACCAGCCCCCAGACGCCAGGCCATCTGTGCATAAGTCACCTCAGCTGGCTGGGCCCTCACCACCACCACTTACTCACAAAAACTCCAATTGAATCTCTTTACTGCCGCTGCACCCATGCAACCGAGGCACAAGTTCATCAACGTTCTTCGGACCACGCCGTTGGTTGCCAGCCATCTCTGCCAAGTAGCGGTTCAGCTCGTTCTTCAAATTGTAAAGCACCGATGGACGCGCCTGATGCTCCAAGCAAATCAACCAGCATTCCTGGCAGGGTTGCACCACTACAGCTCTGGGGCTACATACCAAGACCTGACCCACATTATTGATACAAAGATTTGTCGTTCCTGCTACCGTTATTCTCACTAACTATCAGTTGTTGCTCAGACGCAAACACCTAAAATTCCTCTGGACCGATCGTTGTTCCATTAATGCAAGAAAAAAACACATCCAACTCCTCGTCATCGTCGAACTCCGCATGAACTCCTCCGCCATTGGCGCAAAATCTCATCGCTGCCACTTGCAATGCGTTGCTTGTCGGCTTCCTGGCAGATCATATGTTCCTCTTTTTCGAAAAGTTTCATACACATTCGATACGCATTCGCGCCACAACAAACGGCAAGCGCGGAAACAGAAAGTGTAGTTACGCCAAACATGATCCAAACATGATATGAAGATGCTCTGAAATATTTGCGTCATGTACGCATTATGTACGTATTATGAATTTACATGTGGTGCATGCGTGAGCCATGGAGGCACAAACACCAATGGAACGTGAAGCCGACGTCAGCGTTTTTCCAGATTGCACGCGTTGGAAGATGTTGGAAGCTTCAGCATCGTCAATATTGGAGTTGACTTGGATGTTTAGAGTGAGGTTTATGTGAGGTTTGTGACGGGTTATATACGGGTTATGTTTAGGCTACCTGGTTGCCTGAATCTTAACATCGTTTGTGACGTACTATAGAATAACCTGTGACTTTGCCAAGTTTGCCGGTGATGGCCAACGCCGAAGCATACTGAAGCTACACCGAAGCTTTGTGAGCAGCTAGAGTCTCGCTGAATGATCTACCGGCAGCTTCAGGTCAACTCAGACACTAAAGGATGATAGGAGTGCTGTTCATCTGGGTCGATGCTCAAATCATCATGTCCTGTTGCGATCTCAACATAGATGTCAGGTCTGACACGGCCCCCCATCGCAATGCCTGCCGGGACGGTGGAACCACGTCGAACTCCACACAGTGACAAACAAATCTTGGAAACGTGAAGAAGAAGTATGAAATGCAGAAATTGTATTGTAACAGTTGCAGACAAGTCCATCCTAAGGTCCTCGCTCTGCAAATGCTTTGCATGCGGATGCCACACTGACATCCGCCAAAAGAAATGCTCAAACCACTGATCTTGAGCGCAAGATTAAACTAAAATCCTAGCGACAACCATGCTACAACCATGTAAGTGCAAAACGCTGGCTAGTATCCCAAAAAGTTCTGGCATAGTTCTGGCATCAGGTTGCTGTCCGCCTCGAGATTCGTGGGTCTTCCTTTGTTTCCGCGTCCACGAAAGCGTCCAAGGCCAGGTCTCACTTGTCTTGTCGCGACGGGCTCACAAAGGATCTACACAGCAAATTCTCAGCGACTGAACTTCACAAATTTCCAAACCAGCCTGAATCCAGTTTGATATCATTGCGATATCACGCTGAAATCATTCTGATGAGCTCTTCAAATACTTCCCTACAATGTACCTGCAATGTATCTATACTATACCTATAATGTACCCATACTTCCCTATACTTGACTTATGTAGGGAGTATAGAAAGCAGCCGTGACAAAATCATAAAACGCGCGCAGCGCGCAGGCAAACCATGGAAAGCACTCCATGGAAGAAACGATGGTAGAGCCATAGATGGAACAAAGCAAGGGTGTGGAAAGATCTGCAAACAATGACCACAGGATTCGTTTGCAGCGCGCTGAAGCTCTGAAGACATTCATGCAGCAATGCAGCTCGAACGGCAGTATCTGACAGCCGCAAAAGCCGCCCAAGAAATGCAGGCAAACTCTTGAGGCCCCCTGCGCGAACCATCTGCCATCATTGCTGCAAAAGTGATCGTCAAAGTAAAAGCCCCTGCCAGCTTGATCAGGACGTACACGGGTCAGGCCTCGGCACTGGATAACAGCGATGTCATCTAAAACGTTATACATGCATTGTATCAAAATGCAGTGCAAATATCAGGCATACCCATTGAAAACGGAAAAGCCCACATTGACATGAAAGCCAAGGACATGACAATGACATGACACATGTTGGAAAAATGATCACAAAGCTGTCACAAAGACGGCAGCAGGACTGCTGTCATCCTCAGTCCATGACTGGGCGGAGCGCCCCATGGCGGGAATGTTCTTTGCACCACCTTGTGACCAAATCACGCTGAGATTGCACAAACGAATGTCGAACAAAAGTTGAAGCACATTGCAATAACATTTACACTGGATAAGTGCATGGCAAGTGCAGTGATCTATCAACGTTTGAACAGCCCAAAACTTATTCAAAACTTGCAACTATCCTTGGTGGGGTCAGAACAACTGCACGCTGAGTGTTACACTGGAAGCGTTCCCATTGACTGCGATGTCCACGCCTGCCGCGGTCACAAAAGTGCAAACAGCAAACCAACCACAGGCGCATGCAGCAAGGATAGAATAGCTCTTCAAAATCCCTGTGGCCGAGCAAATTGCCCTAGCTACGGGCCTCCTAAGCCGACATGGTCACATGAAGAGCTATGCAAAGGACGAACGAGAACACTATACCACTGTGAAAACATGAGAGCATATGAGAAGCTCATGCGAAAGCAACATACTGGTACTTCCTCGTAGTGCATCACTATTTGAACGTTTGAGAAATAATTGACTGTTCATGTGCAACTCATGTACCTTCTGCTCAAAGCATGCTCAAAGCTTCTCAAATCATAAATATATCATGGATATATCATGAATATCACACGCTGCGCAAATCATTCGAACAGCCTGGTGCATTTGCGGCGGCAGTGGCGGAGGTGGCAATGGCACCGCCGCCGCCGCCGGTGGCCATCAACGATCAATACATCGTCAACCGTCCATCAACGATCAACGTGCGATCCAAAAAATACAAAAACACTGAACACAATTGAACCCAAGATGGGCCAACATAGCCCCAAGCTGGGCCAACATAGCTCCAAGCTCAGCCAACCTAGGCCAACATAGCCACAAGATGGGCCAACATAGTTGGGCCCCTGGCCGGCGGTCGCGCGTAAGCGCTTAAATCCGGCGACGCCGTTTGTGGTGGAAGCTAAGCATAGCTTTAGCTACCTGGGGGCGCGCGCCTGCCGCCGACCCTCCCCAAAAATCCTTTAGCCTGGTGGGGTTTTCACGTTTTTCGGGGTCTGGGGTGGACAAAAAGAGGGTGAAATTTGAAGATGCGTTTTGGAGGTCCTAAAATCGGAAAAAAGTGCCGTTTTGACACATTTTTCGGACGATTTTTCGCTTTTCGGAAATCACAAAATGCTGTAAATTACAACATTTTTGCGTTTTAACGTCGTTGGCGGGAGCCATGCAAAAACGCGGAAAATGCTGTAAATACCAGTACTTTTTGGACCCGAGATGCACAAAACACTGCAAATACCAGTGTTTTTGAAAAAACAGTGTAAATTACACCATTTTTGGCGGGTTGATCGCAAAAAATGTTGGTATTTACAATGTTTCTGCAATTTCAAGCAACCGTGGAAGGCACGAAACACTGTAAATAGCGGTGTTTTGGCAACTTTTGGACGCCGAAACGCTGGCATTTACGCAGTCTTTTGCTTGTGACGGGGCCACTCCCCTGTAAATTACAGCATTTTTTGCACTTTTTGAACCGATTTTTTGTCTTGATGAATGCAAAAAACGCTGGTATTTACACGTTTCTTAAAAAATCGAAGATCGTGATGTGAACGAAACTCTGTAAATAAGAGTGTTGCCACTTTCGGGGACTAAAGCTGTGGTATTTACACGGGTTCTTGCCATCTCACAGCGCAAAATGCTGTAAATTACAACACTTTGTGCGCATAGGCATAGGCCAACATAGCCTCAAGATGGGCCAACATAGCCCCAAGCTGGGCCAACATAGCCCCAAGATAGGCCGCCGACCCTCAGCATGTCATGTTCGCAAGTTCAGATGACATCCCCCTCTCTCTTTCCCTCCCCCGACCCCTACCGGCGTCGCCGGTGTGCGAAGCTCTACAATAATTCCAAAAAAAAATATAGTTCCTTTTTTTTCGGAACTATAATTTTGGAATCCTTTTTCAAAAGTGTTTCACCAAAATATACTTCCAAAAAAATATAGTTCCTTTTTTTTCGGAACTATAATTTTGGAATCCTTCTTCGAAAGTGCTTCACCAAAATATAATTCAAAAAAAATATAGTTCCTTTTTTTGGAATTATATAGTTCCTTTTTTTGGAACTATAATTTTGAAATCCTTTTTCAAAAGTGTTTCACCGAAATATAATTCCCAAAATAATTATAGTTCCATTTTTTTGGAACTATAATTTATAATGTTTTTTTCCAGACATGTTGCTAATACAGTGTCACCGTTTTGGGACCAATTTTGCTGAAAAAAACCTTGTTTAGTATTAGCAAGGTGCTTAACAAGGTTTTTTTCAACAAAATTGGTCCCAAAACGGTGACAATGTATTAGCAACATGTCTGGAAAAAAACATTATAAATTATAGTTCCAAAAAAATGGAACTATATTTTTTTTGGGAATTATATTTCGGTGAAACACTTTTGAAAAAGGATTTCAAAATTATAGTTCCAAAAAAAGGAACTATATTTTGTTTGAATTCTATTTTGGTGAAACACTTTCGAAGAAGGATTCCAAAATTATAGTTCCGAAAAAAAAGGAACTATATTTTTTTGGAAGTATATTTTGGTGAAACACTTTTGAAAAAGGATTCCAAAATTATAGTTCCGAAAAAAAAGGAACTATATTTTTTTGAATTATATTTTGGTGAAACTCTTTTTGAAAAAGGATTCCAAAATTATAGTTCCAAGAAAAATGAACTATAACTACATAGTTTTTTTGGAATTATATTTTGGTGAAACACTTTTGAAAAAGGATTTCAAAATTATAGTTCCGAAAAAAAAAGGAACTATATTTTTTTTGGAAGTATAATTTGGTGAAACACTTTTTCGTTTCCACTTTAGTAGCTAATTAGTTAAGTAGCTTATCGGTTGTCACATGTTTCCACTACACGCTGATTCAATAGCTGCAGTGGTTTGCCCATATACAAACGGATAAATGTTTCCACTGCATGCTGAATCAATAGCTGCTATCTCAGCATTCATTGCACACCAACAAGCCTTGGCCAGGAATATAACCTTTTTTTTAAGTTTCCACCTGGAATTATGCAATTTAGCAAAGTAGGGAATATCCATTATAACCACTACAAGTGTATACAGTATCAGTAACCACTATCAACAAAACTACGCAATATCGTGGGGGGGGTGTTGCCATAGAGAGAATGATAAGCACCATACAACCATCATAAAACCACCATATAGAGCCACCATAGAACCCTTGTCCTCCAAGTAAGTGGGCTAATCATTGGTTCTATAACTAGTATATCTCATTAATGTCATCCTTACAATCATCCTTCACCCCATGAATTCATTATCCGTAACTTCGTAATATCTCCCATTAATTCCCATTGCAGAACAAATATATCCGCCTTTTTCGACCACTTTTTTCTCACCCTACCACCATCTAGATACATATCACAACCCTTCACCCCTCCACACATATGGTGGTAGTATACAAACCAGGTTAGCTATATCTAACAACCAGCATCTAACCACACATATATCCCATTAAATAGTCCATTGTTAGCCATTATTCACCATTATCAACGGCTATAAATGTTAGATATTCACCATTATAGTGAATATTAACCATTAACAACCAGATATTAGCCATTGAATATCCCATTATTCACCATAATTCACCAGTATTAACCACTATCAACCATGGTCAACCATTATCAAGCCATAATTTCCCCCGTATCCCAGTAAGTATCCCATTATCAACCCCTATCAATAGGGGAATCTCCACTTATTCACCATACCTGTAGGTTTTACATATCTAACCATGAGGTTTATATTAACAACCATAGAAAAAACATACGTGAAATATCCCATTCACCACCATCTAGCCATAGAACCATCTTCTAGAAATGCTCATATATCAACCATCTGTAGATTCAAATCTTTTCTACCATATTCTACAGATACTTCGCATGGTCACCCCCCATCAAACAACCATAGAAGAACCACGGTCTCTCCTTGCGCGTGGTGGCATATGCCGCGCCGGCTGCCAGCCCCAGCGCACAGACGGGGGCGTGGAGGACCAGGAGCCCGGCGGCGCCACCTTGGACCACTGGGTGGAAAACCAAGGGTTTTGACCGTGGGAAAACCTGGGGAAAATGGTGAACATCATAGGAAAATTGATGAAACCATAGGAAACTGGGGTGAAACCATGGGAAAATGGGGTGAAACCATAGCAAAATTGGACATTGTTCGAGTGAAACCATCGAAAATTGGATGATTTAAGCTAGACATATGGGGACATTTCATGGGATTTACAGCTGATTTATGATACGTTGGGGTTTATGGTACGGCTATCAAACTAGTCAATAGGGGTTTAATCTTGAAATTTGGGGCCGTATTTCATTTGCATGGCTTGATCCAAATGTCACACTGTTTTTCAACATGTAGAATTAGATGTGCCAGGGAGCCGACTCAATGGCCGTAACTGGGGCCCATATCCCCTACCAAGCAACTCCATGACCCATCTAAATATACCACTAGACAGTAGCATATGAGCCATGGTCAATACTCACTATATGGTTGATGGTCATCCCATCCATAATAAGGATCCTTATAATGGTTATTATAAATCCCTATGAACCATTGGATGACTAGCCCCTATTAATGGTTATTAACCATGAGTATTGACCATAGCTCATATGGCCGTCAAATTGAGAGTTTCACAAAATGGGATGGTCCAAATACCCCCATTTTAGATGTGAAAATTCATACCATTGGTTTTCCATGAAATGTGGTGAACCCTGCCGATGTTGTCTGAAAAACCCAATGTGGCATTTTTAAATTCATCTAAAATCATGAAAAATCATCTAAAAACATGAAAAATCATCTAAAATCATTCAGAATCATCTAGAATCACCAATTTCTGCTGGTAATTGCATGGCCATGTTTACCCCAAGTCTTCTGTGGAACCCACCCTCTGGACCCCGCAACCGCCAAGCCAGCCACTCACTGCTGCCGCGCTCACAGCTTTCTGTCGCCAGTTGGGCCTCGGTAAACTCACAGTTTGCGAAGCCATGGACCATTTATAGATGGAAAAAATTGCTTATTATAGATGGTGACTTATGGACCATATGAAAAAAAATCACCATTTTATAGATGATGTACCATAGTTTACCTATGAAAAATGGTGATGTTCCATCGCAAACTGTTAGTTTATGTTACCAGAGGGTATGTTGTATAAAATTGACCATAGATGATGTACCATAGTTTAAAGTTATGGTAAGTCATTTTTGTTTCATCATCTATAAACATCGTCGGACCATTTATTTGCTATGTAACTGGCTTTTTTGTGTTCTATAGTTCCCCACCTGCCAGGTGAGGGTTGTTAGATTTTATGTCAGTTGCCTCCTCCTCCTCCTTCTCCTCCTTCTCCTCCTCCTTCTCCTCCTCCTCCTCCTCCGCCTCCTCCTGCCTCGTCCTCCTCTTCCTCCTCCTCCTCGTCCTCCTCGTCGTCCTCGTCGTCCTTGCTCAACTGCGACCCGCGATCCACAGTGTTCTCTGCCGGACCTCAACCACGACCATCCACGCCCAGTGTTCCCTGCCGGACCTCAACCACGACCATCCACGCCCAATGTCCCTGCCGGACCTCAACCACGACCATCCTCGCCCAGTGTTCCCTGCCGGACCTCAACCACGACCATCCACGCCCAGTGTTCCCTGCCGGACCTCAACCGCGAGTATCCACGCCAAGTGTTCCCTGCCGGACCTCATGTGAAGATATGGGACAAAGAATGTGCAGAAGAAAGTTAGACAGAATGTCAGAGATAGAATGCCAGAAGATATGCCAGATAGAATGCCAGAAGATATGCCAGATAGATATGATATGCCAGAAGATATGCCAGAAGATATGCCAGATAGATATGCCAGAAGATATGCCAGATAGAATGCCAGATAGAATGCCCAGATATGCCAGAAGATATGCCAGATAGAATATGCCAGAAGAATGCCAGATAGATATGCCAGAAGATATGCCAGATGCCAGAAGATATGCCAGATAGAATGCCAAATAGAATGTCAGAAGATATGTCAGATATATGCCAGAGATGCCAGAAGATATGTCAGATAGAATGCCAGAAGATATGCCAGATAGAATGCCAGAAGATTTGCCAGATAGAATGCCAGAAGATATGCCAGAAGATATGCCAGATCATATGCCAGAAGATATGCCAGATAGAATGCCAAATAGAATGTCAGAAGATATGTCAGATAGAATGCCAGAAGATTTGCCAGTAAGAAAATGTATAAATGTCATGGTGGGGATCACACGAAGTAAAGTAATTATAGAGTTATGTAAGTTTACCAGATGGTAACCCAGCACCTCTGCGGTCCTTTGTCCTTTCTCTTGGAATATACGGAGGGGTCCGTTTGGTATGCCATCTATGATCATTGACCTACTGATTCTTGTATTGGGTGACCCCTCCATGAATTAACCATTGGGAAAAGAACATGCATATGTGTATTGTGGTATGGTTCAACCGAACCATTGCATTCATCATCATCATCATCATCATCAACCAACAACCATCCTTGTAACCATCATTAGTATTGATCATGATTATGAATCATTATCATAAAATAGTATGAAACAATATTATTAATCACTATTACTAATGAATATGTTGAATCAATCTTTTTGATAGATGATTATCATTAATAAATATGTTGAATCAACATTGCTTATCATTATCATTAATAGTTATAAAATATAATCGGTATTAAATAGTAATTATTAGTCATCATTCATCAAGCAATAACCGTCCCTTCTAATACGAATCCCTTCAGCTGCTGCTTCCGCCAAGAAACTCATGCACACCACCCCGAGAAGGATCACACAAGACCTGATAGCCATCGGAATCCTGCAGGGGGAAGCGCGGAGCAGTTCCAACATGCTGTGGTCTCATATTTGGTGGGATATACCCGTCATCTTTCCTTCCAGTTCTTTGAGAGTAACATTCGCAGTTCATGGTTATAACATGTTATAACGTGTTATAACAGTTATAACAAACCCATAGCCATACTCAACAAGATAGCATAACCCAGACACATTTCAGCTGGGCATCAACTGTGTATTGCTCCCCCCACAAGTGAAGCCCTTCAGGATTGGACCATGTTGGACCTATTGACCTATTGGGGCGATGGCAAAATATGGCTTAAATATTCGGATGATGGGATTCCCAAACGAACAAATCTATGGTGAAAATACGAAAAAAAGAAAATCCCATGGTGTTAAGTTTCTCAACAATCAAATGTATTTCAATTTTCATGAGCATTTTGAAACAACTGAGAGCTGGTGAAATACGGTTGAGAAATGACCAGACAAAAAGTGGGTTATTTATTCCCATGCTGACCTTATCACTTCAGACGGCTATGACAAAACTCTCGGCTCCTGTCTCTCCACACCATGGCCCAGCACCAATTTATCGCATCCGATGTGTGCCTGGCGAGGATACCAGGTATACCACAGATCTATAGCAACCACCCAGGATCTGAGAGACCAATACACGGCTTCCATCACAGACGCTACGAAAAAATGGGCAGTTTCATGAAGGCCTTTTTTTAAACCGCCATTTCTGGTAGTTCCATAGAAAGGGACCGTGGATGATTTCAAACGTGTGTAACATTGTGTAACCACTCTAAGCCATGGTATTCTACTCAAAATCCAATTTGAATGTAAATTATGCGAGGATTGAGTCCCTAATGGAGTTCCTAAGCAGTCGGAAAAACACCATTCTTCCAAATGGCGAGGTGGGGATGTGCAACTTCTGCAGAATTCTGTGGAGAACTGTAGAGAAGTGTGTCATGTCACATTTGTTTCATGCTCAGATACCCTCTGGTAAACATACAAAAAGCGATTGAAAATGGTGATTTAGTTCGTGGATTTACCCAGCTAAAAAATTCTGGATCTTTCCATAGTTTTTTGTTAATTTACCGGAGGGCACAGGATGGGGCCCCCCAGTTGTAAGTTGGTTTATAAACCATTATAACCCCCATGAAAAAAATAGTTATATCTACCATAAACCATTGAATTCAACCACTTATGTTCACCAACTGAACGCTATCTTGGGGGCCCCATCCAAAATAGTGGATTTACCCATTAATAAGATGGAATGGCCATAGAAATAGTGGATTTTCCCATGAAACATGGTGTGTGTCCTCTCCAAAACATCACTTCGCTTCGGCTCCGCCGATGTGTGAAATCCCGGCCGTGCCCACGCTTCGCCTCGGGCGGTGCCGTAGCTACAGCACCCTGCAAACTCTCGAGGTAGACGATGCGACCAAAGATCTGCGGTAAAAAACGTGGAAGCAACGGTGACACAGCTTGAGATGTCACCAATTTGCCTAGGACTTATGCTAGATATATCTATCGTCAATAGGACTTATGGGGTTATATTTTATTATGGTTTATTCATATGAAAGGAATTGTCATAATTCCTGTTAACATAGGGGTTCATATTGTTCACTCTGTAATCCGGAAATCCTATCCAGTATTCTGGGATGACCAGACCTCAGTATTGAACCCATGGTATCGTGGGGATCCCCCATGACTTAAGAAGACCCCACGTGATGTATAAAACCAACTAAATGATAAATATCTGGTCAAGTTGCATGAGGCTCAAGGGAAGCAATGAGAAATAGCTATGTAACTTGTGTACCATTACAATGATATTTAATACCATGACTCCATGTCAAGTTACATTGATAATCCCATAACAGAGTGTACTCAACCCTTACAATGGGAGAAAATAGTGGAGTTAAACCATCAGATTTGTGTGTGGCTTTT
>CAMXCT020001623.1:87500-120000 GCA_947184155.2 Cladocopium goreaui | reverse complement strand
TTCTATGATTGTTACGAAAATCCTATTAAATCCTTACAAATCCCGATTGTGTCCTATCTTTTCTTAGGGAAAATCACATAAATCCAGCCTATCCACCCGGGTTTTTCCCCCCCGTTCTCCGAGAACAGCATCGCCTTCAGGGCAGAGTGATGCCGCCTTGGCCATGCGATCTGCTGCTTGACGATAGACCGACATGGCCTCGACGAGGCAACGAGGCAAAGTATTGAAGGTTTGTTAGTTCTAATGGGTCTAATGGGTAAGGAATTTGATATATAATATAATATATATATAATATCCTTATATAATAGGATTATCCCACTAGGATATACATATATGTTTGTTATAATATACATATCTGGATTTATATAGGATTTAATAGGGTTTGGATTGGATTGGGATATACCCTCTAGTAAACTTATGGCAGGTATAAATAATGGCTGGTATTATTGTTTTATCACTATTGAGTATCAGTTTGATGTAATGGCTGGTTTCATCAGTATCTGACATAGTCTTATGTAGAACTGCCATACCTTCAATCTACCATCTATGGATATGTGTTACGATGGTGGATTGAACGGCAGCCATGGCAGTTTCAAATAAAATATACTAAAACTACAGATGGTGGTTGCTTGCCACAAATTCACATAAACTGCTTTGATTTGTGGTGAATCATTTTTTAATAAAAATAACCAATAGATACTGATAATATAGACAGTGATGAAAAAATATTGAAAATTAACAAAAAAAAGGTGTGTTCGTTTATAATATGAACGGCAGTCAAAATTACTTACTACTCGCAATGGACACGGCCAAAGCGGGTGGTCCCCTATCGGGTGTGAAGGTTTGTACTTCCATGCTATGTGAAAATAAATAAGGTATCGGTAAGTGGGTGGTCCCCTATCGGTTGTGGAGGCTTTCACGCAAATTTGAACATCCCAAGTCCACTTCCTACTACTTTAGTCTTCCGCTTATTTTGTCGGGTACTCATATGTGTTTCATTTATACATTGCTGATGACCCCGAAAAATGCGTTACTGCTATTTTAGTAGGATTTTGCTCTTTTGATGCTCTTTCGCTTCTGAGGGTTGCTATGTCATATTCATGGGGAAAGCCGGGAAAACTGCTAATTGATTTTCACATCGAAATGGCAAAAGGCAAAAGCACCATCCGTTCCAGGAACATATCGAACTAATTAGTTAGTTAGATGGGGTAACGCAAACCAACTTCTACATTAAGGGACGGGCCGAGTTGTGGATGGTTCACACCTCCCATTTCTGGTGCATTATTTAATTATTTGGCTTATCACATTACCCAGTGTAGACACCCGTGTTTTCTTCGTTAAACCTCAAATTATATACCCAACAAACGATGAATTGAAACTCCCCCAGTTATGCTGCAAAGGTCATGAACCGCGGCCACGGTTCCTGGCCCGCACACGCAGGTACGGGACATAAACCCGAGTATGGGATACTATGGGTTGGTCAAACTATGGGATACCAGTACAATCCAGCTAGTATTGATAGTACATCCCAATGTTAGCCCCCAATTACTCACCAAAAAGTTGCTATGTATCCATTACACTCCTATTCATATCCCGTCAAATTCCCATGGTTGATGGTTACTGGTTAAACTATATATTCTGAAATCCCCTTTTTTATGGTTAGTATCCCCAAATCAAATCCCTATGTTTTTAAAAAATGTGAATATCCAACATTACAGTATATCTATCATCCCTATCATCCCAAACAAAATCCTATGAAAATATCCTTAATATCCTGAATATCCCTATTCATGTGCTTAAAACAATCATAAACCATCCACCAAATCACTATAGGTGGTATAAAACCATTCCCAAATGGCTAGTCTATTATTGTTTTAACCACATTAATACCATTAATATCTGGTTATTTGTTACATAGCCATGGAAAATCACCATTTCAAGAACGGTAAACCATCTATTTCAATGGGCCATCTATACCGTGGCTATGTAACAGTCATAACCAGAGGCTAAATCCCATTAAATCCCATGATTTATCACCATAAAACCTACTAAATCATAGTACCCTCTGGTAATTTAACATAGCTATTGAAAATGGCCATTTATAGTGGATTTTCCCATTAAAATGGTGATTTTCCATAGTTACGTTAGTTTACCAGAGGGTCATATCCCTGTTCTCCCTGTTTTTCATGGTTATCCCTGCCCTGGTTTGATTCTGTTCATCGCCTGCTCCGCATCTCCAGCGCGATCCAACTCGATGGCGGTGCGTTCGATCTCCGAAGCCTCAAAAAACGGAGGGATCCGTAGAAGCTATGAGATATACTACCAATATCTATATAATTATGTGATTATATGATTATATATGGTAAATATATATATATATGAGTATATATGGTAAATATATCTATCTATATATATATTAAACTAATATATGTATATCTCATAACTAGATATCATATATATATAACAGGACCATGTATTATAACAGGATCATGTAATAAACATATAACAGGACTATGAAACTAATTATAACAGGGTTATGGAACTAGTTACTAGTTATATAACAGGGAATGGGTATATATCATAACTAGATATAATAAACATATATATATATGGTATTTTTTAGAATTTCTGATCTCTACTAGTTAGTCAGACGTATAACTAGAGATATCATGATAAATGAGAATAGGGGATATATTAGTCAACTATCTTGGAATAGATAGATCCACAAGGTAGGCCTTGTAGCTATGGTTGTTGATTCAGAAACCACATGAATACTATAGGTACCCTCTGGTTATGACTAACAGTTCGCCATGGAAAATCCCTGAACTAAATGGAGGTATCTAGCTGGGAAAATCATCTATTTCTATGGGCCATCTATACCATGGCTATGTTAAATAACCAGAGGGTAGTTCTATTCCCCACAAAGCCCATTTTTTAAGCAAGTTTTGAGTCAACTCCAAATTTTCGGGGGTCTCAGCTTGTAGGGAATGGGATATAGTTGTAGATGATTGGAGATGATGGTTTTTTTTGAATAATAGAGATATGTCAAGATATTTTTTAACTCTGGTCACTACTATTTTTACTCTTTATCTGCCAGGTCAACATGGTGTTATCCATAACAATGTGCTTGTTTTTTGCCTATGACAATTTGGGAAAGCCATGGAAATGGACGGATTCCTGTGGGAAAAATGGTGGAAATCGGCCAGGCATGTTGTGACGATAATATTGGCAGCTGGCTGGTAGAAAATTGCCATCTACAAACTAGAGCTGTGATCTGGTGTGGTTGTTGATCACCAGGTCATTATTCATCAAGTATGCTGCATTTTTTTAATACAGGCACAAGATTCTTCACAATGGTTCAGAATCCAGTTGCTGCTTTAGCATACTTCATGAACCAGTTCTGACCATTCACACGATTTCATGCCGGCCAACCCCAACCAACGACTGGAAATCGTTCCGCGTCACACAGTCATTACCTTTTTCTATATTTTTGGGGCAACAAAACTTCAAGCTTCATCAGATATCAACACATATTGAGGACAAACTATAAATAGTATCGCAATTTATATTTATACCATCTAACATTGCTTATATTTTGGGGGCAACAAACTTGGAGTTGCTCTTGAAACCAAGAAAACAATAACAATATATAATGGATTCCCCCAAGTAGTGACGTAGTGGATTTCCCATTGGGAAAATGAAAAACATCTTCAGCAAATCAAGGTAAATGAATGCTTATGAAAATTGTTGCAATTGGTTGGATGTGCATCCCCGTTAGCAAATGGTTTTTAAGCCCTATATATTATCTGGAGATATTCCAAGTTTAACTGGGATATGTATCCCCCAAACATCCGGACGTGATGCCTCCGCGGCAACTTCGGCAAAGGCGGCACACAAGACCCGTTGGTCCTGGAAGTTGACAGGCACTGAAAAATGGTGCAACGGGACTGGAGTCATACCCAAATAACTGGGATCACCTGCGAATTCGGGGCTTCACCAAATTTATCAACTGGTAAGCATAGTTAAAGAAAATTGCTCATTTATAGATGAGTTACCTATAGTTACCTATATAAAATGGTGCTCTTCAATAGCTATGTTAAATTGCCATGTCGGGTTTTTCGCCAGTTCTGGGACGATCATCGAAGTGGAGATAGAGATTGATCGTCCAAGCTTGGGTTTTTTGGGGATAAAACAAGGTGTAAAGATACCCGGCCTGGTAAACATACAAAAAGCTATTGAAAATGGTGATTTAGTTCGTGGATTTACCCATTGATAGCATGGTGATTTTCCATAGTTTTTTGTAAACGTTCTCCAGAGGGTAAGGTTCGAGAAAGAATACACCAAATCTGGAAAATACAAACGAGAAGGAAGGATATATGCCCAAAGCCTTTCCGAGTTTTGCTCATTGTGGCTGATTATTTCTTTTGGCTCTGTCTGATAATGTGAGATACCCCAATTTCTGGCCGTTATAATGGGAAAGAAGCAATGAAAAAAGCGTGTTGGGTTTTGGGGCGCTTCCCAACCCAACGTGTTCAGTATTCATTGATTGTGGATATAAGATACAATTGTATTACTGTATACATATGTATATATATATATACACATATTCCATGATATGTAATATATATATACTATACTCATTACATCCCTGTTTTGATGATATACATGAAATATATTGATATCCACCATCAAAAGCCCATGTTCAGCCGGCTCCCCCATGCCAATCCTCAGCATCTGCGCCCGAGGTAATCTGCGATGGTCGAGACGGATGCAGTGAAGTTGGACTTCATTGTGGGGGGACCCCAAAACAAAGTTATCATCCTGGCTTTTGTTGGGTAAATGCAGGATGTTTCCTGGTATAATCATGGTTAATATGTTAATAGTGATTAAGAATGGATATTTCATGGATATTTCTTGGTCAATAATCCCATCCTCCTATATCCTCCTACTAAACACCCCCTAGAAAAATATGGTTCAGCAGGGGATTTACCAACAAAAGGGATATAGTTGGGATAATTCTTGGGATAATTCTTGGTGTCGTGGATATAGATTGGGATGATTCATGTGGAATGAAATGTGGATAATAGGATTTAAGCAACAATTATTGGGGGGAGAAATTATGGATGTTTTCATGGGAGTTACTCTCGTCATGAAACGTGGGAAACTTTCATGGCCTAGCCATCGAGGTTTACGGCTACCAGAGGCTACTTTTCTTCATCGATTTCGAACCTCGGAAGTTTCAAGATTGGAGCCATGTTTGATGGCATCTGAACAACTCTGTGGTGATGAGACGAAAAGCATTTGAACCGCACTCTTGAATCAGACTGGTAGACCCAACAATAGACTTCCAATGTTTCATGGTGAATTCCCAGCCATTTCAGGATTTTCAGGACAGAATGGTGATGGCTTATGGCATTCTTCGGGGACAGTTGGGGGCCCACATCCCAGCTTCTGGAGATTACAATTCCCATGGTTATACCATGTTATAGCCAGCAAAATAACCCCCGTTTAGGCCTAAAGCCTCAAGATCCTTAAGCTGGGGTTTGTCTGAAAATATGGGGCACTACCAATTGAACAATGAATCATCATGACTATTATCCCTATTCAATGTCTATATGGCGATATAGGTATATGAGTCAAGTCATTTAAATATGACTTGGGTACCCCAACTATTACAATGTTAATATATATATATATATAGAGATATATCAAATCTATCCGACTATATATGTAGGTAATCATTTAGATTGCCATTTAACTACCCTCTGGTAATTTAACATAGCTATTGAACATGGCCATCAAAATAGTGAGTTTTCCGCATTAAAATGGTGATTTTCCATAGTTTTTTGTATGTTTACCAGATGGTATATTAATGATCTAACCCAAAAAAAAACAAAAAAAACCTCCCAGCTTCTGGGTCAAAAACATCCCCCAGCCGGGCGGCCCCGGGGCTCGGCCTGTGTCACCTGAGGCACGGAAAGGCTGGCGACGGTGCCAAGATCCTTTCGGAGAATGGGAATTCCTAGGTGATTTCACCAAGAATGGAAATGTAAGAATTACCATCTGGTAAATTAACATAGACCCTGGCAGAAAACGGGGTTGGAAGACTAGTTTCCATTAAAAATTGGTGATTTTCAGGGTCCAACTGTTTATTTACCGGATGGTACCTGATTTTTGAAGATTTTTGATAGCTCAGGACTCAGGACTAGTCGGCTAAGGTTACAAGCTTTTCACGATGGTTTCTGGTAGATCTATGGGGGGGCACCCTCCTGGGTAACACATCCTTCGTGTGCCCCATGTTCAAGGCCCCTTACATGAGAATTATATCAGCTGAATTGAGCAACTTTCTTAGTTCTCAGTTGTTGTGATTTTTTCTAACTGTTCATCAGAGATTTTCCAGAAGTTTTGATGATTTATCCATGGCTCCGGCGTTGTTTGATCTCTGACCCTTTGTGATTTTTGGTGCTTTGAAACCGAAAAAGTTCGGTCCTCATTTGCGCCCGAGGTGATCTCGTCGGGACGGATGGGAGGAGAGAAAAACCATATCTTTTACTCTCGTGATACAGGAAACATCTGGATATCATATCTGGTTGGTGGTGCAATAACCATCTTGAAAAATATGCTCGTCAATGGGAAGGATGACATCCCATATATGATGGAAAATAAAAAATGTTCCAAACCACCAACGAGATATGATAGCCTAAACTAACATAGATGTGGAAAATCCATGGTTTTCCCAGGAAAATAGTCTAGAAATTCTTGATTTGCCACATCTATATATATACGAGTTTACCTCTGGGGTAGGTTATGACACTTCATGGTCAAAACATGAAACCCTGTAGGACTGCTGTGGAGTCACTACATGGTAAATAAGTGTAATTATACGTGTATATATAATATTGAACATGGCCATTGATAGTGGATTTACCATGATTTACCCATTAACAGCATGGTGGATCTTTCCATAGTTATGGCTACTATATATATATACGGCTGATTCAACACCCAGACTTGGACTACACGAAATATCGACTTGCGCTACAGCTACAACCATGAACTTCGGCCATAAAAGCCATGGATCTTGACAGTTGACATTAGATGTGCATCGCAGCTGTGGGGATGCATGGTACAACATCGATCAACGTGGTACAATCCAAAGTTCTATGGCATATACCCCAGCACTAGCCTCTGATAAACTAACATAGCTATTGAAAATGGTCGTTTAGTTCGTTGATTTACCCATGACAAGTGGTGATGTTCCATAGTAGTTTTTGGTATGTTTACCAAAGGGTAGCAATATGTGTGGCTTACAAACTACTTGGGCGCCTGCGTCACACTGTCCGGCGGCGGTTCGCGTTCAAACATGCCCGGCAGATGCAGTTTGGAAAAGTGTGCTGTGCAATGAACCCTTGACTGTAGCCCAAGGTAAGACTTGCATGATGTTCCAGAAATATCCATGCTGAGTGATAAAAACATCTACAGATCAGTGGATGATTCAGAATCATTATAATTGTAATCGTAATATACGATATCATACTACAATATACTACATATACAACAAAAAAAAAAACTGATCATGTCTATACAAGCCATCTTCATATTATTGGGTCAAGTCTTGTTGCAATGTTTCAGCATGTGCCGTGGCCGCATGCCGTGGCAACCTGGAGGTCCCGGGACAAAAAAAACTCCATAGATGAATCAACACCTTTAAAAAATCAGAGAAAAGCTATGAAATTCTGTGAAATTGTGTGATTTTTTGTTTTCTGAGGCTTCTGTTGACTTCCATCAGGTAAACTTGAGCAAAAGCTTTCGAGGCGTTTTCGTGAGTCTCAGATCATCTTCAGCTGAGCAAAACAAAACTTGGAACAGCGATTCCATCATTTCACCATATCCAGGATAGGCACTATAAATATATATATATTCCATTTGTTCGCCATATCCATCATAGGTTTCCTATCCATGTTGAAAAAGAACCCAACCCTTAGAACACCCGCTGGCGGATCCAGCAATCCAGCATTCGTTTGATGGCTGGGAGTTTCGGGTGTGCTTCAAGGGATCAACTCCCATGGTTCGAAACAGAAATTCATTCCTGCGAAGTTTTCATGACAATCCTATGAAAAAAGTCCGCAAAAATCTACGAATGGCTGATTTTAGAAAAGGGGTAGTTGGGGCTGAAAAGTGATTTTTATAGATCTCAGTGTTGATCTCTGGCGTGTCCACTAGCGAAACAACAGAGTCAACATGAATCCAGGGTTGATTCACCATTTCTAGTATGCCATTAAACATATAGTAAACCTCAAAAAGATTGAACAGTAAAATACCCTACCTACAATCTACCTATTATATAAAATAGTGGTAAATGTGATGTTCAACTATGGACAAAAACTGTATATCTACGGCAGTAGTTCAGTGGTAAATAACCACACAATAGTGTAAAATAGGGTGGTAAATTACCTGCCCTTTAATGGGGGTTTTATTTGAATGGGGGATCCCCCCAAGTCACCATGTGTTACAATACTAGACTGGTCTAACTTTAAATGATTTGGGGTACTCCCATTTCAGGAACCTCCAACTCAACATAGCAGCTGAAAATTAGTTTTTTTAGAGGAGAGAGTAAGTAGTCTTCCAACCCCTTTCCTTGCAGGGTCTATGTTAGTTGGGTGGATGGTAATGAAATTGACATCATTAGGGAAAGTATATATATATATAACTCAAACATACTCAAACTGTGTTGTATCTTGTAGGTTGACGCAACATGTTACTGTCCTGTTTTTACAGCATTCTATTACCCACCAAATTTTCAACCTTTCCATCCCGCCTTCAAAGCTTTCGCGTCCACTTGTGGTGACTTGCCGAAACCCAGCTGTCCAAAGACCTCAAATGATGGCCTTTTTGGTGAAAAAACGTATGGGAAAATGATTAAAAAACCATGATATCTTGGGAAAGATGTGAAAGTCACAGCTTAGTTAGTTTGTTAGTTAGTTAGATAGTTAGTTAGTTAGTTAATCTACTTATTTAATTAGTTAATTTACTTGATTAACTTTGTTAATTGGTGAACTGGTGATCTGTGGATTCTTATCATCCCATTGCTTGCTGCGTTACGACCAGCCGGAACGTAACAAACTGGGATGACCCACGAATAAAAAGCTAGTGAGCCGACGAACATAAAAAGCTCGTTAACTTGGGTTTATATAGTTACTATGGCTTGTAAAGTTTCTAAAGCAACCTAGGACTAGGGGTGGCCTCCTTCCTTTAGTATCAGAAATTTGCCACAAAACCATCCCAACAACCAAGGGTCTCCAATATTCAAACCTGGTCATGGGGAATCTTTTATTGTACTTATCCCAAAAAATGATCCAGAATCATTCCACTCTTCTCCGATATACCCTCTGGTAAACGAACGTAACTATGGAAAATCACCATTTTGAATGGGTAAATCCACTATAAATGGCCATTTTCAATAGCTATGTTAGTTTACCAGAGGGTAAATTCATATTCTCCTATCCATATCCAGGATAGACACTCTATATATATATATATGTATTCATATATTATCATAGATTCTCCTATTGATATCCATATTAATATCCTATTCATATTCTCCTGTCATATATCTGGGTAAATTATAATATTTCGCTAATCCGAATAGTTCGGCCATTTGGGGATGGTTTCCCTAAAATAAACCATGATTCCAGGGTTCTGGAGAACAGTGAGGTCGTTATAATTTACCCGGATATATAATATGGTTGATTGTTGATTATTGGTGGCTATATATTGTTCCATTATACTACCATTATCCCATAGTATGGTTGGTTTACACTTTCTGAGAAGGTACTATATATAACCCTCAATCAGAATATACATACCTATGATATGCTATATAATAACCCTCCTATTGATATCCATATAATTTACCCAGATCGTATCGTACCCAAAACCCCTTGGCACTGGGTGGATCCCACAGACCGAACCCGAAACCAACCCCGCCTGCGAGAGGGCAGAGCCGCCAAGCACCGGCCTTTGCGGACGAAAAAAAGTGGGGCCCCGTTGACGAAAGCGGAAGTTGGGGGCCACATAACTCTAGTAACCATGGTTTGTGGTATTGAAAAAACTGTGGTAACTCTGGTATTCATGGGACTCTTAAAGCAACTTAGAATTGCAGAGGGCCATATTGGAATGTAAGATATGGGTATGGATCAAAGCCCTGTACCGTGCACCAAAATATCTGGAGCTAAGGGTTGACCCTCCAAAGACGTGTCACAATTGCTTTTGATCCATAGCCCATGGGAATGAATGGCATTTATTTAATGGGCTGTTATAAAAAAAAACGGCTTCAGGGGGCACCTTATTTAATGCTGTCTGGAAATGGGTTGATTTTTCCCGGTTTTTTCTGGCCAGTTCTTTTGCGAAAATCCATGGGTTTTCCCCTCTGGATGCTAGCAACGTGATCCATCCTGAAAAAGAGATGCTATGAGATCCGACAAAATCATACAAAATCACCATTGGAATTGGGAACCTGTTGGGATCCGACAAAATAAAAAAAATACTGTTCCGACAACTTCAAAGATTCACAAAAAGTGAAGGAATTCGGCCTTTCTGAATTCCTTTGAAAACATGGCTAACGAATCATCGAACTCCAAAGTGCGACAAGCAGGCTTCGATTCTTCGATCATCCGTCCATATCCATCCTGTTGGTACCAACCGGTACATTCCCTCCGAAGGCATCAAGAAGCCCACAGGTTTTTGCAGGTTTCACTGGATTGGTTTAAGGGAAAATCTGAACCGGAAACCTATGGGTTTTTACCATCAAATTGGTTGGGCTTTCCGGTTAAAATTTTCCCATCATCCAATTCTATGAATGTTTCAATTCTGTGTATGTCGCTAAGATCACTGGTGCTGAAAGCGAAAGTGTTGAACCTATTGGAACCTCCGAACCTGGAAAGTCTGCCTCAGGTGGATGGTCCGGTACAAGGTGACTGTAAAAAACGCGGCCAGCCATACAGAATTGAATTGGCTAGATGTTGATGATGTTGATGATGTTGACAGAATGGTTTTGACATCTAACCATCCAATTCTGTCAGCAAATGTTCAACACAAGCTTACCATTGGTCTGTCTGACCGTCTGTCTTCAAGAGGGTTCGATGTATTTCCTTCATGAACACAACCTTTTGCAGGGGGTTACCCTCTGGTTATTTAACATAGCCATGGAAAATGGCCCATTTATAGATGGTTTACCTATTAAAAAATGTGAATTTCCATGGCTATGTTAAATAACCAGATGGTAACTGAAATTCCTGTGGGTAGTAGTTAATTACCTTCCTAGTTTAGCAAACTACCTCTTCTTTGAAGGCCTTAACCTTTCCTCCATGATCATACCACCTTTTCCAATGATGTGAAACAACCCTTAAGCGGTTGCAAAGCCAAGAAAATGTAGCTCCAACTAGCTCCCTATAGTTTTGTTGTTAAAATTCACCCAGATTATTCCCATTGGATCTCTAGAAATATCCTCATTGTACCACCACCACTGTTCTTGGTGAAAAATCACCATTTTTTGCTCCGGAAATTCGCTCGTGAAATCCCCATGGTTTTCTGAGGATTTCATCCTCCAAACCACATTTCTGCGCCTCAGATGGTCCGGCTTTGGATTTCGCCAGGTCACGGTCCAGCGCCCAGGTCCACGAAGAGCAGGACGCCGTCGCCGTGGGTCTTCAGATCTGGCGTGGCCTGACGATGGCGACGGGAAAAATGGTAGGTTGATCCTCTGGTAATCTAACATGGGGTACTTAATGGGATTTTATGGGAGTTTATGGTGACCTAATGGGATTTAATGGGATCTAATGGATATTTTCCCACTGGTATTTCAACATAACGAACTGGAAAATCACCATGTTATAGCTGGGTAAATCAGCTATTTCGACTGGGTCATGTTCAATAGCTATGTAACAAATTACCAAAGGTCTCAGTTTTACAACTTCAGTCCAATGTTCTGATAACTACCTTGGATCTAACTTTTTTAGGCTTTATGTTGGAAAAAAACAGTAGGGAAAACGTGGGATTGTAGGTCGGTTTTATGTCGGTTTTCCCTTATGTCAGCAATCCTAGATTGGCGTTTCAGGGAAAACAGACATAGAAGACCATAAAAATGCATAAAAGCAGGGAAGTAATTAGCAAACAAAAATCAAACAAAAGCTGTTTTCTTTTTGAACTGTCCCTTCGATTCTACAGAGATCGTGGTCCCTGCATGCCCCTGCTTTTTTTACGGATGTGCCACCTGAGAGAGTAAGAAAACTGGCTAGCAAGGGGTGCCTAAGTGATTTGATTGGAGGAGTTGTGTAGCGTCTCCACTTGACGTCTTCAGTCTGTCTGATTGTTCTACTGAAAGCAGGGATGAAGAGGTAACTTTACCAGCTGAAATCAGCTGAAATATGGGCATGAACTTGAAGCAAAGTTCCGGAGTCGAGAAACAACATCTGCTATGTTCACCCAGCTTCATATTTTGAAACCATCCTGGTGCCTTCCCCGTTGGGCACAGCCACCTATTCCCTCTATCTTTTGAGAAACATCTTTTTGGGTTGGCCAATTTCTTACTACTATTGGCTGTGAATGCCAGGTTTGGTCAGAGCCGCATTGATTCTCAAGAATTCTCATTTTCACTGTTAAATCCCAAGCTTGGTCAACACCACATGTTTGTTGGCCAAACCCGATTCTGTTAGTCAATCATTGTTGTTTTAGGCTGTTTTACCCGGATTTTACCCTCTGGTAATCTAACATAGCTGCTATAGCTATGGGGAAAAACGCAATCTTTAATAAGTAAATCATCTACAACTTTGGTCATTTTCCATAAATTCACCATGTTCGACAATTTTCCCAGCAACCACTTCGCATCGCGCCTTGATGCGGACGTCTGGCACAGGTGCCTGGGGCTTGTTATATGATTTAAGCCAGTCATCGACGGGAAAGACTTCATGGGATGTGCATCCCATCGCAAGTGGTTGAAAAAACCTACATTTTACCCACCTACTCTGAGGTCATGACCAAAATTAGTTCCTGGGATGCACGCCTAAGGCCTCGTGGTTTGGGCGTGTACCCTGAGACTTCCATTAAAAAGAGTGTAAATATATATATATATATTATATATTATATATTATATATATTATATATATTATATATATATTATATATATTATATATATTATATATATATTATATATATATATTATATTATATATATAATATATATATATATATCATGGGACCGACCTAGACTCTGTCTCAATATGGGAAGTATCCCAAATAGCAATGTTAAGCCAGCATATATCAAGCTGGGCTTTGGGGCTTCCCAACTTTTGACTCCAAGATGCGTAGACGGTGAGCACGAACTGCCCCGGACTCTTGGCCGTTTCGACCTGGCGAAAATCCAATGGATGTCTACGGATTTCCAAAGTTTCAATAGCTGTAATGGTTGCATGCTACTATCCATTTCAACAAGCAACCCTGTAAGAATAACCACTTCTAACAAACGTTGACCATTTACATTTATTTACATCATAGTTTAAGTATAATACAGTAAAATGGCAGTGTGTCAAAACCTTGACCCCTTCTGTTCACATCAAAATCGCTGGGTTAACATGGATGTTCATTCCCCTAAAAATGGTATTTTTATTGGTATTGATCCATAGCCAAATGAGCTTTAAAACTATCCGTCTCGCCCTTCCCTTCCGAAACGCAACTTCCCGGCCGGTCGCCTGTCCATTGCCCAGTGGCACCCGAGCTGCCATGGACAGTGAATCCTGGGCGTCGCCCCAAAAGTGGGATGGCTTTAGAATAGGGTTTAATATGGTGTTTAATTAACATGTACATAGAAGATCATAGAACAAATGTACAAGATTATCCAATATATATACATATCCATCCATATTATAAGAGGTTATAGAAGCCAAACATACAATGTGAGGCCCCCAAGATAGCTAAGTTGGTGCACATAACTCCAATGTCACTATGGTTTATGGTACTTATAACGAACTAGTTACTGGGGCGAATCTAAACCAACTTAGAACTGGGGGGCCTCACATTGTATGGTGTTTAATTATCCTGAAGTAGATAGAGCCTGGGATTTTCAAAGATATTCCCATTTTAGTGAGGGTTGTTTTTTTTGAATTTCTACATTCTATCTACTCCAGGATGGCTGCATGATATATAGTGTGTAACATTAATTCACAAATGGGATGGTATCCCATTGCTGGGATGTGTTAGATTCTTGTAATGTGGTAAACGCATTGCAATAAACCTCCCATTTCGGGGGAGCCATGCCAAGAATTTCTGGATGAGGGGTAGGATGCTATCGTGCCAACAATAACTATGTGTTATGCCAATAATTTCTGTAACACATCTAACTGTGCCAACAATTTGAGGATAGTTCAGTTTTGTTAAAGCACCTATCGTGCCAGGAAAACCTATCCGTCCTTCCCGCCGTCGATGGCAATGCCCAACTCCACCATGATGTTGCTGAGCGCCTGGACGGACGCATCACGGGTAGAAGGGCACAACTCGCCGGCACAAGAATTTTGATGTTGTAAACCGAATGCTATAATAAGCCTCCGAGGGTTTATACCACCCATGTCTGGTTTGGGGATGATAGGCTGTTTATTTAAACAAATCATTAAGTTAGGTGGATTAATTGGGGGAAGTCCCAAATTAAATGGTGCCACCCCCGATTTTTTCACAGCCCAGCGGGCCTCCCATCCGGGGCAAGACTTTGTCTCATTGTCTCAACATCTGGACTGTGAACAAAAGGCACTGATGATAAGAGGTGGATAAGAGTTGGTTTGGTATACCATCTATCATCATTTACCTGTTGTTAAAGGTTTTTTTTCAAACCCCTCTATTAATCAACCAACCAATGGGAATTTGGGACATCTATGGTGATCCCCCTCTTGATCCCCCTCTTGGATTCCTGGTCATCTATGTTGTAATCCTCAACGCATGGCTGTCCATCCCGACACGAGAACGTTGCTGCTTCTCGTCAGCACTGAAGGTGAACCTCCCACTATGTCTCATTATTCCATCAAATGGTTGGTATTGTATATGGTATCATGTTCTATATGTGGTACCCCCTTTTTTGGTGGTTAAATCTATGACGTACGAAACAAAACAATCCAGGTATCGTTTCTTCCGATGTCGTGTTTTACGTCGTTTCGTCCTCGTCTTCCGACCTCTGCAATGTCGTACATCTTGGGGCCTTCCCCCGGCAATTTGGCAGCCCACATCCAATTGCCCGAGGCCTGCAAGATCAGAAGTCAATGTTAATGAATTGAAATATCAATGGGATAGAACTGGCATCGATACATGATACATTTTGACTATCTGTGACGATTGATGAAATTTGATAAAAACAATCAATCATCACAAACGTTTGTGGATTGATATGACTTAATCAGATGAAGTGACACAAATCGTCACAGTATTTCCTATCTTCCATTTATCTTTTCCATGTCCCCGAAAATCCCAAAGAAATTCCTCCAGCGCTAAGTCGCCTTGATGGAATCCAGTGTTGGGATTCGGATCCACGCCAAGTTGGTCAGCGCCTAGTGGTGGCCATTGGCGGATGACGCCCGGACGGGTCCGGATGGTGGCTGGAAAAAAAAAACATCGTACCAAGGTGATAGCTATGAAAACTTATGAGGCTTTAGGGAAATTCCATGAATACTTATTCGGAATACTAATACTAACTATGAAAAATGGGGATTTAACATGGGATATCTAGTTAACTTAGTTCGTAAGTGGACTAGAATCCAGATTATATCTAGTTAACTTAGTATAGGTAGGGTTAATCCATTAATGACTAGGGTGAAGTGTGAAGTAATCTAGTTACCTTTGTGGGATGTGCCACCAATTACCTGTGCGATTCATCAAATTTGGCATGTGAAAAACCCAATTTCACAACCCCAAAAAAAATCTATTGACAATCATTGTCATACGTATACACATACGACGTATTCATATGTATTCATATGGTATCCTATTTTCACACAAACCCATATGAGTTTGTCTGAAAATATGGTGCCCCAAATTCCAGTGACAAAAAACATCGTTTTCCCGAAGAAATAACGCCATTTGGAGGTGTGATTATCTCATTTTCAGACACATCCAGTAGGTTATACTATGAATCCCGCATCAAACCCTATTAAATCCCCATTGACACCCCAGTCTCCCACTATCTTTACCATGGTAAAAACCCTGTATTTTGATGATAAAACCATCATGTTCCCATCCGAACCTCTGGATGGAACTACTGATGTTTTCCATGTTTCATCCCATGAAGTCATCATGGAGGCTAACAGGTTTTTTTTTGGGCAACTAAACCCAATAAATCCCACAGATTTGGGGTATAGATCATACCATATATATATATATATTATATATATATACACAAAACCCTATAAAAATCCCATCAAGTCACCAGCAAGGTCAATGCTTTCAGACCAACTCAGCCGGCCTCAGCCACTGCCAGCCGCGCCATCGAGATGCAACTCTCAGGGTCACCTGAACAGGATGATATCATCATAGATCAGGATGAATCATCAACCAATCAACCATTGCAAGCATATTATGAAAATAAAGTTCATCTGGAATTTCTAGCAGAACGGGGCATTTCCCTCTGAAAAATTCAAGGATATATGATCTATACTATACTCAAAATCTGTAGGATTCATTGGGTTTAGTTGCCTATCAAACCTGTTAGCCTCCGGTAATCAAACGTGGACATGGAAAATTCACGAGTATAAAATGATCATTTGCCCTATGAAAAATCAGATTTCACCAAAGAAGGAACCACCGAAACGTTGGGTAAGTTGGCTTACAACCAGGCTAACTCAGGTCCTTTCTGGAGGTATCTCCAAAAAAAAATGTGAACATAAAACCCCCATAGCGGGCGCCTTGCAAGGGTTTTTTATACCACCAAAAAAAACAACAGAATGTCACCAAAGATGAGGAAACATCAGGTTTTACGAACTTGAGAAAAATGACAATGAAAAAGTCATCAATGAAAGATGGAGACGTCACCAAGAAGATCACCGAAAATAGGAGAGGTCAACGGTTGGTCATGTGGACGCTGCAACCAGGCTGGACAAAATCAGCAGCAAGAACCGGAGACACGGCCAACAAGCAGGTAAACAGCAGTCATGTCTTAAACATCTGATTCTCTATCAAACACAAGAATGATATTTAACAGCCGCATTTGACTCCGTTGAGTCCAGTGTTGTTCCACCATGTTTCCAAAGCTGCCCGAAGGAATTCAGCAGTGTCTTCGGACCCCCTTGAGAAACCACCAAAAAATAATAAATTGAACCACCAACCTATTGAAAATGGGATCAAACGACCCATCCATTTTCGGAATAGCTATTTGGCTTTGAAAATAAGAGACCTCCAAATTCCAGTGGGCTTTAATCATTTTCCCTCTTGTATATCTGATTTTCAGACAAGCCCATTTTCAGAAAGCACCAGAACCAGCTTCCATGGCGCCTGGCAAGCCCTTCAGCGGCTGCTCTCCAATGGCCGTCGCACCGCCCGACATCGCCCCGGACATACTCAGAGGGCTCTGGGCGATGCATGCGAAATCCGCCAGGGGCGTCTGCAATGGTCCCACACCTGAGTGATATGGGATCACACCCTCCGGTGTGTCTTTGGATTTCATAGGATTTCATAGGATTTCATAGGATTTCATAGGATTTCATAGGATTTCACAGGATTTCATAGGATTTCATAGGATTTCATAGGGGAAAGTCATGAAGCGAAATGGGATGAATTGGTGATTTTTCAGCATGACAAATTGGGATTCAACATGAATTAACCAGCAAAAGGGTATGTAATGGGGATATGTATGTAATGGGGGTATGTAATGGGGGTATGTAATGGGGGTATGTAATGGGGATATGTAATGGGGGTATGTAATGGGGGTATGTAATGGGGGTATGTAATGGGGGTATGTAATGGGGGTATGTAATGGGGGTATGTAATGGGTATGATGGGTAATCAAACATGACTAGCTGGGAAATCCACCACAATTGGGCATTCAAGTGGGAAAAGAATCTATAAAGGAGGATTTTCCAGCTAACCACGTTTCATTGCCACAGGGTCACAGAAATTGACACGGGAGACATGACCCGCCGCAACCTATTTGGGGGCGGGGGTACTACCGAAGTTTCGTAGGATTTCACCCTTCTGACCATCATTGATCCTCCAGTAATTCAAGGCAAACCCGCCAGAAATGTAAAATATATGTGGCTCTAGGAAAACCATGGGCTTTCCATATCGTTTTCTAAAAACTCACCGTCAATTACCTCTTGTCAAGAATTACCGGGAGCCATCACCACAGCATACGGATGATCTGTATACATATATTGTGTTTTCCTCAGCTAAACCTGTCACTCTTGTGGATGTGCTTGGAAACATTCTTGCTGACAATGAGTTGTCTTGTGGAACGAATGACCATCGGGTTATCACATCCGATAGGACATGTGGCTCAGGGAGGCCTGATAGCTGGGGGCTTTTGTATGCCCAGTGGACTAGGGATTGTTGGTGCGGCCGCCATAGAAAGGACGTTGTGCTGCTCAGGAGGGCAGAACCTTTTTCAGGTGTTTTGGGATCAGGAGGTCCATTTCTTTCTGGGTAAGCTCGGGAGTCCGTTACCATTGTGGCATAGTCTGCATTGGTAGCGGAGCTTCCGCAGCCGGCCTAGAGAGAAATCTTCCTCCGCCGGAAGCTGCGGATCCAGGATGTCTGGTGAAGGGACAGCTGATGGTGGATCAACTACAGCAGGTTCAACAGGGACTTCGTCACTGTCGCATTTGCCGTGGTCAATGATACCGGCTTTTAAGCCGGGGGAGACAGAGATCAATGAATATACCAAGAAGTTAGAGTTCTTGGCCGGATTGTGGCCACCCGAACACCTGTCGCACCTCGCGGCTCGTGCAGCAATGATGTGTGAAGGGAGCGCTTTCAAGCGTGTCATGAGAATCGAACCGAGCAAGTTGAAGGTGAACACGACCGATGGAGTCAAATTGCTGGTCACCACCTTAGGTGGAATCTGGGGCAAGAGCAATTTAGAGGAAAAGTTCGAACGCTTTGAGAGAGCGATCTACACCACAGTGCAGCGACCTGATGAGGCCCATGAGAGCTACCTTGCGAGGCATGACTTCCACTTCGAGGAACTGCTAGCTATGGGCGTGGGCATACCTGAAGTCAGAGCGTATGTCTTGCTTCGCAACTCAGGCCTCGGGTCGGAAGACAAAAAGAAAATGATTGTTGATGCTCAAGGGAACTTAGAGTACCAGAAAATCGTTTCAGCACTCAAATTACTGGGATCCAAGTTTTTCCATGAGGTTCAAGCAGGATCGAAGATTCCCCATAGAACCAAGACATATGATGTCAATGCAGTTCTGGATGATGAACCACAATGGGGTTACCAAGATGAAGATTTTGCGTATGTTGGAGAATCCTGGGAAGAAAACGAAATCCCGTACGATGAGGGAGACCCAGATGCCCTCATTTGCATGCAGTTCGAGGATAGCTTGGTTGAGGCCCTCCAAGGGGATTCAGAGTTGGCGTGTTGCTACAACACGTACTTGGATGCTCGTAAGAGGTTAGCCGATCGTAGCAAGAACCGGGGTTTTTGGGGTAATTCTAAGGGATATCCCTCCAACCATAAGGGTAAGAACAAGGGAAAAGATAAGAGTCAGCCACGCTTTCGCAAGCCGCTGGCCCAGCGGATCCTGGAGAGTGAGTGCCGCAGATGTGGACAGAGGGGACATTGGAAAGCGGAATGTCCGCTTAACCGCCCAACCAATGCCCCATCCAATCAGCCGAACAAAGACAATAGTGCGTTCACTGGAATGATCTCCATCGTGGACGAGGACAATGAAGATATGATCATGGTCCCTGACCCTGCCGATGACCCTTGCCAGAATTGCCAGAGTTGCCACCAGGGAACTCCCGAGAATCAACATATCCAACATGACAAACATGAAATAACCCAGTCCTGTGTTTTCACAGCCATGCCCATGAACACAAGTGCCATGTCGAGATTTATCCAATCAGTCAAACAACGCCTGAGCCCCCAGCCCAGGACCAACCCTGAGCCGCCTCAGAACTTGATCCAACCGAGATCAAATGATTGTGCGTTTTTTGTGAGTCATGGACCATTTGGCATTGTCGACCTAGGAGCCAGCCAGACCATAATAGGAGACCACCAAGTACCGGAGTTGCTTGCTCATTTGCCAAAAGACATCCGTGCCAAAGTCCGTGAAGTGCCATGCAAGACGATTTTTCGTTTCGGCAACAGCAGTACAGTCACGTGCAGCCGAGCCATGTTGGTCCCCTTGGCCCAATGGAATGTCAAGATATGCATTGTGAACACTAAGACTCCATTCCTCATCTCTAACAATGTGTTTCGCACTCTAGGGGCCCAAATAGATACTGCTTTGGATCACGTGATTTTTTCCAAACTTGGGATCAAGTTACCTCTGAGCCTCTCTGAAAAGAAGTTGTATCTGTTGGATTTCTGTGAGTTGGTGCGTTTGGGAAACAGTAACATGCCTAGCAAGGTCGAGGTCGTCAATCCAAATGAAATCAAGCCGATCATGTCCAGCGTTGAAGAAGATCAAACTGTGTACAGATCACCAGTTTCCAAACCACAGCCTGTACAGTCAAGCCACCGTCCGTGTGAAAAGCAAGAACCCGAGACCGGTAGTTTCCAGACTGTCTCTGATGGCCACCTCGACTCTCTCCGATCGTTTTCAAGCCGTGACACAGGTGAAGAAATCCGAGGAGTTCAGATCGATGTCCTTTGCCCAACTGGCAGAGATGAGAATCTCGTTCGGAGAGTCCAAGTTGAACGAGAAGTTCATAGCAGTGGTGGAGCAGGATCCAAAGTACGTCCAATGGTTCACGAAGAAGTATGCCGACAGCAAGAAGCCGTCGCACCAGGCATTCCTGTACTTCATCGAGATCTATGTGGAAAGGATGGAACTGGAGAAGGGGATCGAAGAATCCCAGGTGCCCAAATCCACTGCCCAACCGATGCTGAGCAGCAAGTCCAAAGCAGCCCCAAGGAAAGCGATCGATCTGGAGAGCCAAGGAAGCTGGTCAGATTCGGAGCCGAGCAAACCATGGAGCGTTGTCCAAGAGGAGAACCAGATCATCCACGAGGAACTGAGTGTGCAGCGGGACCGAATCACCAGCATGGAATCGTCTCTCAGCCAGATCGCCCAACAACTGCAGAGTCTGATGCAGTTGACGGCCCAGCAGAAGGGGTCGCAGAGTGCCTGGTAAAACCCTGTGATCGTGATCTTAAGACTGAACTATATGATACCATAGGAAGAAACTTGGTAGAAAAAGGTGATACCACAGTTATCGATGCCGCCTACTTTCAGCAAGGATATGAACACAGTAACTTCAAGGGTAACTGGGTTTATGATGAAATGTGGCAATACTTTTCCAAGAAGTTTTCCTATATGACAGCCGATCAAGTTCAGAAGCACTGGAGTAGCAAGAGGCTTCAGGTGTTGGAGGTCTATTGCTCTGATACAAGTCAGATCACCCGTCAAGGCAAACTGCTGGGATTGACAACGGTCCGATTTGGGCTGAAGCATGGAGATCTATCAACGTTTGGAGGAAGGTGTAAGTTGTATGATTTTTTGTGGATCACCCGACCTGAACATATCTGGATGGCCCCAAAGTGTGGTCCCTGGTCGGCATGGAACCGACTGAACATGAACAAGTCAGTGAAGCTGTCAGCCCAAATTGCATCCGACCGGAGAAGGGAAAGCGTTCACATGTCTCTATGTGCTGCAATGTTCCAACTGCAGTCGTGGCGAGGCGAATTCTTTCATGCCCACTTGGAACAACCAGACGGCTCAGACATGATGTGGCAACCAGAAGTCACTGATATAATCACACATGCCCTTCGTGTTTCATGCGATATGTGTTCAGCCGGGAATCTCCGACATCCTAACAGTGGGGAACTTCTTAGGAAACGAACTCAAGTATGGACGACATCTCAGATCATGTGGCGCATGCTCCAACAGTATCAATGCCCAGGTAATCATCCACATGACACGATCGCCGGATCTTGTCGCCCCAGAGGATCAGGGAGAATGTCTGTCACTAAGTACTCTGAAGTGTACACAGCCCTGTTTGGAAAGAGAGTTTGCCGAGCCATCCAATGCAGTTGTCAAGTGCATGAGCGATCCTTCGGCGAACAACCAGTTTTCACCGGAGATCACCAATCTGCTGACATGCCACCGCCAGAGCCGAAGCGCCGGCGCCTGAATGGTAAGTTTCAGCCGGAACAACTATTTGTGCCCGTCAGTGACTCATCCAGCCACTCTAGCAGCTTGCCACAGGACGTTCCAAACCATGGACCTGAGGAACAGTTACCAAGAATCCGACAACTGTTGCAACTGGCCGAACAGTGTGCACCCAGAGTAGGCAAATCTGTTATCCAAGACGGTCCTTTGTTTGAGGGAGTCCAGCAACTGTACCCCGACAAACATATAATAGTACTGGATGTATGCAGAGGTATCAACAGAATGAGGGTTTGTCCAATGGGGGGGAAAGGGTTCGCGCCATTCCGCAGATCTTTCGGCAAGAGAAGGAATGACTTGGAAGCCTTTCAAGATGCTGAGTGGGAAGCCTGGGAGGATTTGTCACACAGACAACAAATTCGAGCCGGCACTCCGTCAAAACTCCTGGTGACAGTCTTCGCCACCAATAAGCGAGGGAGTGATGATCAGACTGACTCTCTGAACAAACGAAGTAGGCTAACCAACGGGGATGTAGTAGATGATGGGGTAATGAATGGTCCCATAGGTGATGAATCCCTTAGTCATAAGCCATCCATCCCGGACGAAGCCAAGGAGAACATCACCTGCAAGACACATGGACCCCTGTTTACTGCCTTGCCCAGAAGCCTTCAGATGCAAGTCAAGAAGATCCATCAGAACCTTGGACACCCCGACAGTAGGACCCTGCAATTAGCCTTGAAGAGACATGGTTGGTCTGATCAAGATGCCCGAGCCTGTAGCGATTTCGTATGCCCGATATGTCTCGAGCAACAGAAGCCGAAGATCGCTAGGCCAGCACAGCTTCGGACCCCTAAAGACTTCAATGATCACGTTTCTTTTGATGCGGCGGAGTGGCAGGACACCCAAGGTCGAAAGCACGGATTTTACCACTTCATCGACTCAGCGACCAATTTTCATGTGGCAATCCCATATCAGCAACAGACTTCAGAAGGGTTAATAAATGCCTTTAACACAGCGTGGATAAGATGGGCAGGACCCCCTAAGTCAATAATGTTCGATAGCGCCACTGAAGCCAACAGTGAAAAGTTTGCCAAGTATCTTCAAGAACAATCTATTTCCAGCTACGTGATTCCGACAGAAGCTCATTGGCAACTGGGAAGAGCCGAACGTCATGGAGCCATCCTTAAGCATATGATCGACAAATTCCACGAAGACCATCCAATAGGTAGCCCTCAAGACTTTGAACAGTGCCTGATCCAACTGTGCAATGCCAAGAATGCCCTGTCTCGACATGAAGGTTTTACGCCAGAGATGTGGGTACTAGGCAAGATGAAACCGCTGCCAGGATGTAACACTAATCCTTACCTCGACAGTGCCAGTTTTCTAGGATTAGAGAACCAGTCTCCCGAAGGTAGTCGCTTTCATGAGATGCTGGCCAAGCGAGAATCTGCTCGGATTGCTTTCATCAAAGCAGACCACAGTAGTGCTATCCGCAAAGCACTACATGCACGTTCCAGACCTGACCGGATAGATTTTGACGTCGGTGACATGATCATGTTTTGGAGAGCAGGTAAAGGTGTTGAAGAAGGAACCTGGCATGGGCCGGCAAAAATATTAATGATCGAAGGTCGAAATCTAGTCTGGGTCAGCCACCTGACTCGCCTTTACCGCTGTGCACCAGAACACCTCAGGAAATTGTCTGCAGATGAAGCCCAAGGGGTCTCAAGAGAAGACCTCCAAACGTTCCGATTGCCAGACAGGAGCGGCACTGGGGTTTTCCAATTCCGTGAATTATCTCAACAAGAGCCACCCCCAAGAACCAGTATCACTGCCAGAAGTTCCAATGCCATTGAATCCGAAACTATAGTGGGTCAAGCAATTTCCCCTGACAATAATACACCTAATGTAAACACACCTACCCCTCCTTTGTCAATAGCCCAACCTGACGATGAGCCATCATGCCCGAATGGAGAACTATCCCATCCAACTACACCCCATGATCCTCAAAAAGATCTTGAAAATGCCATTGAGACTCCAATTCCCGATGATGCAGACGATCTCATCACTATCACCAGAGACAAAGACTACTGGGAAATAAAGGATAACACCTTAGTCCGACACCATGTAATTCCCCGGTTAAAGATGTTCTTTCCAAGTGATGCCTGGTCATGCCCTGTAGATCCAAAATCCATTCAAGACCACCGTAGCACACAGGGCACGTACATCTCCGGGGGATGTTTTCAGAGGGCGGAAAAATGGACTGAAAATGTGCAAGCTCACTTGGCCCAGCCGGAGCCATGGACTGGCACATCAAGCTTCCTGATTCCAGCGGAAGCGGAGGATCCAACATGTTTTGCCGAGACCTCTGAGGAGACACCCAAATTCCAAAGTTGTGAAGCCGAAATATATCTTACCATAGATGATTTCAATAAATGTTTGGGGAAAACGTATGATTTTCAAGAAAACTACCTGGCCTCAGCAGCGAAAAGACAGAAGGTAGAAGTGAAAATCAAGGAACTTAGTGTTGAAGACCAGAAGAAGTTTGCCCAAGCCAAAGAAAAAGAAATGGAATCATGGTTGTCAACTGAAACAGTCCGAAAAATACTTCGAAACAAGGTGCCTGAAGGTCAACTCTTGAGATCACGATGGGTATTGTCTTGGAAGACCCTTGATGAGAAAGAACAAGCGGAAACAGGGGTATCTAGAAAACCAAAGGCCCGATTGGTAATCCTAGGGTACGAAGATCCCCATATAGATAGCTTGCCAAGAGATTCACCAACCCTTGGAAGAGACAGTCGTATGTTGGCTTTACAATGTGTGTCAAGTCATAAATGGCCTATAAGATCTTTCGACATCAGAACCGCATTTCTCAGAGGAAGCAGGCAAGATTCACGGATCCTAGGAGTTGAACCTCCCCCTGAATTAAGATTAAAAATGAAACTGCAAAGTCATGAAACGTGCGAGCTTTTGAAGGGAGCCTATGGCTTGGTGAATGCACCATTACTTTGGTACTGTGAACTTAAGAACGCCCTATTATCTTTGGGGTTTGTAATTTCACCATTTGATCCATGTCTATTTGTACTTCCAAATCTCCAAGCCAAAAAGGATGAATGTCAAATTCACGGGGTACTTGGAATCCACGTAGACGATGGTCTCGGAGGTGGAGATGCCACCTTTTGCCAAGCCATATCCGCTCTGGAGAAGCGATTTCCATTTGGCAGCCAAAGGCAGGGGAATTTCACTTTCACAGGTATACAGGTGAATCAAGAAGTAAATGGTAACATCACCCTAAGCCAAAAAGACTATGTGCAAGATATCCCTTCCATTAACATTCCCAAAGAACGAAGAAAAATCCCAGAAGCCAAAATCACACCACAGGAGCTCCAAGACCTAAGGGGTTTAATTGGAAGCCTTCAATACGCAGCCACCAATACCAGACCAGACATTTCCTGTAGACTTAGTCTTCTTCAAGCCAGAATCACGTGCGCCACAGTTCATGATCTATTACAGG
Source organism: Cladocopium goreaui (assembly GCA_947184155.2). Lineage (NCBI taxonomy): Eukaryota > Dinophyceae > Suessiales > Symbiodiniaceae > Cladocopium > Cladocopium goreaui. The sequence continues at coordinate 94,189 of CAMXCT020001623.1, read as the reverse complement.
GAAACAAACTCCTCCATGATGCCAAACGTTTTTCCGATACTTCCATCCGAATCCAATCACTAAGACCACATGAAGTACGATTCCTCTCATACTCCGATGCAGCCTTTGCCACGAGAGAAAAGGCCAATTCCCAAAAAGGATGTTTAATCATGGCCACTACGGAAGGTGTAGACCAGGAAAAATCATCCTCAGTAAGTCCCTTAGTCTGGTTCTCCAAGAAAATAAATCGGGTTGTAGCCAGTACCCTTGCGTCAGAAACCTACGCTCTGTCTGGAGCTTTGGACTTACTTAGTTGGACACGCATGCACTGGGCCTGGATTCTCAATCCATCGATTCCTTGGAAAGACACGGAAAATACTTTAAAGTCCTTACCACCTGCATTCGCGGTCGTAGACTGTAAAAGTTTATTCGACTTGTTGCAAAAGACTTCCATTCCCCAGTGTTCTGAGTACCGAACCCTCTTGGAAGCATTAGTGATCAAAGACAGACTGAGAGAAGGAGTCATTGTAAAATGGGTTCATAGTGCAGCTCAGATGGCTGATGCGTTAACTAAAGATATGGATACCACTGTCCTGAGAACTTTCTTGCAACAGGGAAAATGCATACTCCACGATGAAGAAGAAGTATTAAAGCAACGAGCCGACAAACGAGTGCGACAGCAGTGGTACCAGCAGAATAGCATTCCTGAAACCGCATTGCATGCTTTTGCGTTATGCCTGGGTCTCTGATGGAGAGATCACCTGGTGACGAAGTCTCCCAAGTGCTCTTAATCCAACGGTAGAAACATGAAAGACACGGGTTAATTAAAGACTTCTTGAGATGACTCACCTCTTTGTAAATCCAGAGACGTCCAAGAAGATAACCATAAGGAACACCATAATCACTCCTCTGGCAGAACCTCATATCTCCAAGAATTCTTGTTTGAAAAACAGAGAGAATTTTTAGGAGTGTGTTTTCCTCAGCTAAACCTGTCACTCTTGTGGATGTGCTTGGAAACATTCTTGCTGACAATGAGTTGTCTTGTGGAACGAATGACCATCGGGTTATCACATCCGATAGGACATGTGGCTCAGGGAGGCCTGATAGCTGGGGGCTTTTGTATGCCCAGTGGACTAGGGATTGTTGGTGCGGCCGCCATAGAAAGGACGTTGTGCTGCTCAGGAGGGCAGAACCTTTTTCAGGTGTTTTGGGATCAGGAGGTCCATTTCTTTCTGGGTAAGCTCGGGAGTCCGTTACCATTGTGGCATAGTCTGCAATATATATATATTCCCTCCAGAAAGCCAAGACATATATGGGAAATCCATCATCTGTAGGTCGTTCTCCTAAGGAAACCCTTAGAAAACCATGCCTACTGGGTGCCTGGGGCCTTACATGTTGACCAAAAATGTTGACATTTGCAGGGCTGTTGCATGTTGCCTCCATTTGTATGTGTATCTTTATGTGTCTTCATAGCAAAATGACTATCTACAGTATATAAGTAATTCACTAAAAAATGCTTCAATATATAGTATATCTATATATAGAAACATGCACTTCAATACTCCGTCAATACTCCTTCAATACTGCATGTGTATGTATATATATATACATGTATGCGTGTATATCTATCTACATCTGTCCTATGTTTGATGGTATCAAGGCATCTGCATTGCCAAGGGACATTGCTGTTGCGCAATCTGCCCCGTGACGGAACGATCGACCTGCCACCGGGTTTTTTTTGGTCCAAAAACTGAAGTTTTTTTGCAGAAAAAAAACTTCCTGGTGCTAAACGCAGGGAATGAGGGAATGGGATGGTTGTTGATACTTTTTTTGGTTGAGAGTGGGACTTGATTGATTTTTTCGGAGGTAAAAACTACCTGAGTGTGGGATTACTAATCACCATCAACAATCATCCCATTCCCCCATTCCCTACGTTTAGCACCAGTAAGAAAAGCGGGATGTGACCCCTTAACAACTGGGGATTTGGAAAAGGGGTTTGAAAACTACCATGGATCTCAAATGTGACATGGTGATACCTTTCCATTTAAAAACTACCATGGAAAATCGGTTTGGAAGAAGATTTTCTTATGCAAATGGTCGTTTGACATGTCTCATGTGACATCTCGGGATGAGTGGGACTTGATTGAGAAAAAAGGAGGTTGTACTACCTATCTGGGATTGTTAGGATAACTATAAGAGGTATCACCAGGGTTCCAAATAACCCATTATGGAGATAACTAATAACTATTAGGGTTATCCAACTAGCCATTTTTGGGGGCATAACTATTCACCAACCATTTCCAGTTGAGTTAACACAATTCATTGATCGCCACACCAAGCGGAGGACCTGAAACGCGAATGGTAAGCCTACCTCACACCGTAACTTACACGCCATTTGTTGGGTTAATGCATCTGAGGAAAATCGTATGTTGTTAATAACCCATATATATATAATTTCATATATAACATTATACATATATATATGTGTGTTATATATATAGAGGTATAATATGTATATATGTATACCATGTAAAACTGCATAAGTCACAATAGCAATGAACCATCGCCCCAAGGGTGATCTTCCGACGCCCCCAAACATGGCGAATCTTAGATACTCCACTGTTGTTGGTTAGTAAGATTTTCCTTGCGAAGATATGTCTATATATATACATATATATATATATAATATGTATATATGTATGTATCTATGTATATATGTATATGTATATATACATAAACAAATGCAAATGATTAAACCACATTCTTACCATTCACTTGGCTTTACCTAGTTCACTTGTCCCCGTTTTGCTTGGGTAAACACCTTTTTTGCTTGGTTGGGTCGCCTTTTTTGTTCAGCTGGAATCATTGTCTTTTCTGGTTGACTCCCCTTTTCTATCGTGTTTTTCTGGTGAACCACCGTTTTGCTGGTTAAATCCTGTTAAATCACGATTTTGCCTTGTTAAATCACCATTGTTGCTCGTAAAACCACCATTTTTGCAGCTTACTAATCCAGCTTAGCACTAGAAAACCGTGGCTCCCAGGCGGCCGCTTCGCTGGCGAAGTAACGCCAGAAAACGCTGCGGCCTTGTTGGTCAAGAAGCGCTTGGAGCACACCGACAATAAGCGCAAGACACCTGGCGATCCAAGGGCGTCTGCAGATCTGATGTCAACCAACCAACGATTGGTATGCCATGGTCAAAACATATGGACATCGGGAATATAATGATGGGGATGACATTTTTTGGTTTATGGGGATGTGATATATTGTCAACTATTGGTATATGTTTAATGTTTATCGAATAACCATGGAATATATGAATCAATGTTAATAAATCAACTATTGGATATTTAGCCAGCAAGTGGCATACTGAATGACCATGGATACGATCAACATTGATCAATTAATGGCTATTGATTTCTTACAAACCAACTCTTGGTTATTTTCAGATGTCTTGCTGTTACATCCTTGCTTGGTTAAACCATGAATCGATGGGCCCATGGATTAATAGATGTCCTGGTTCGTGGTTGACCTACCCCTCTGAAAAATATGAGTTTGTCAGTTGGGATGATGACATTCCCAATATATGGAAAAATAAAAAATGTTCCAAACCACCAACCAGATGGTGTTTGCCATCGGATTTAAGAATCAACAATAGGCAAGGTTGGTGGTGCAATAACCATCTTGAAAAATATGAGTTCGTCAATTGGGAAGGATTATTCCCCATATATTAGGGAAAATAAAAAATGTTTGAAACCACCAACCAGATAGGCAATGTTGGGATAAACTTTATGGTGATGTTTTATACGATATGTCTCACCAATTTAAGATGTCAAAAACCTATTGGATAATCCTCCAAATCATGATAGGTATGATTGGTCACTATGGGGATTACCATACTGTACTATAACCTTTTGCAAGGAGCTTGAAGATATTTTCCCAGAACCCACAGGCCCTTTTTGTCTCTAAGGTCTCAGAGTCTCAGACCGCTAGGCGACGATTGTCCGATTGGATTTGGCATTACTTGTCGATCCGATTCCGGAAAAAATCCAGGAAGTGTTTTTGCCACTCATTGGCTATACAAAGGGGGCCCCAAAACGATAGAATCGATAGATTAGTTCATTGATGTTTACCCGTTTACCATCGTTTACCCCTTTCCCAGTAGATATCTCCCATCAGAAACACATTTGGCCTGGTTTGAAGGCAACTGACACCTATCGTTTGGGGGGCACACGTTACATCTGTATGCGTATGTACATATATATATATAGAATTATAAAGATACCTTACTTGCGGTACATCATGTTACACTACATTACATTGCATTGGCCGATGTCCTGGAATGGGAAACCGAAAAATTGCCACGGGTCACTGGTACGATTTTCGAGAGTTTTTTCCACCCAAGTTAGGAGTTGACGCGCCTGTCTCCAACGCCACTTGCACCGTAAGAGAAGGTGGAAGATCCTACGTGCGGAACTGGGGAGCCTTCGGTGATCAATAGGGATATATCGCCATACATTTCATGGTGTCTAGTAGGCTTTAATTAGGTTAAAAAAAGGCGATTCAGAGGATTTATCCTGCTCAAACATGGCGCTGGGAAGTCCCCGAACTAAATGAAGTTCAATGGGAAAATCATCTGTAAATTGTGCATGTTGGCCAAGTTTAATGACCGGATGGCCCAGTACCAGCAAAAATGGCCCCCAGGCTAGAAGGGTCTACCCACTACCGCTAATATTCAATACCCCCAACAAGAGACCCCAAAAAATGAATAGATCTAATAGTGAAGCTGTGTTTCTATGGGTGTATTTAGCACCCCATCACACCTTTTTTTGGCGCCTGTGGCGCCTGTCCCCATCCCCTGTCCAGTGCTCTCGGCGTTTGTTTGTAGATGCGTTGCATTGGAAAGACCTTCTGTGGCATCTTTCCCAAGACCTGCCGAAAAGTACGAAGAGGTGCGGGACCCGGGAACCGCCTGTGCGTTTCTCCACAATGGATATTTACTAAAACTGCACTTTTAATGGCTTTTAACCACCGATGATTTGAATTTAACCAACAAAAAATATTCCAAATATGTAGAACATACTAAAAAATGACGATAAACCATTAGATTTTGGGCACCCTATCTCCAACTCCAAAGAAATCCATAAGTGGGTCACAACCCACGGCCCCACTGGGCGCCACTGATCCTGTGGTGCACAAGTGGCAACTGATCCGAGAACTTCATTTTTTTCCCCTCAAAACAGCCTCATTTTGGAGAAACCACCATGATGATGTTTGAGATATATTTGTTTGTTTGTTTCTCTCAAAAAAAACATAGACAAACTATGATTAAACCATATTGTTCCTTCGTTTCGACATCTCAAAAAAAAAACAACTATATCGCCATTAAAAAAAAAAAAACTCCAAAAAACTGGCTGGTTGCTTCTTAAAAGCCTCTTTTTTTATGCCACGTTTTATGCCAGGCCTTCTCCAATGGAAGATCCACCGGTGTGCTTCCATCGCGAGAATCCTTTACGACCACTTGACCATCTCCGGTGATGGTACCTAAGGACTGTCAGCGACCATGACTTCGGGATGGTGTCGAGGGCCATTTAGAAAGCTAGATGGCTTTGGCAATGGAATATATACCCTCTGGTTATGTCAAAATAGCTATTGAAAATGGCCATTTATAGTGAGTTTTCCCATTAAAAATGGTGATTTTCCATAGCTATGTTAAATTACCAGAGGGTACCCTTAATTTTTGTTCCAAGACTTGAAGAGAAAATTCTCGATCTCAAAGAATTTGCATGAAGGGATCGAGCGACCTACAGATGCAGGGGCCATGGCCAGAAGCTCCTGTTATTTCAGATGTTTTTTTCATGCCCAGTAGGCGCCTGCCAGACCCATACATGCCATACATGTCTGACAGACCGTAACGGTGATGAATTGAGTATTCCCCGCTTTTAGACAAACAAAAAAAGGTGGAATATCACCGGTTTTTCTGTGTGTATCTAGCTTCATTGACTAATCCTTCACCAACCGAAAATGTCTACAAGTAGTGATTTGGGGAGGTGGTTTATTCTTGGACCACATAAGTTACCATCTGGTAAACTAACATAGCCATGGAAAATCACCATTTTTAATAGGTAAACCATCTATAAATGGTCCATTTTCCATGGCTATGTTAAATAACCAAATGGTATATACAATTACAGCTATATACAAGCGATATGATCGTCAAGAACACCTCGTCGTCAAGCAGGACCAGGAACTAACCACGTGCATACCATGCTTCAGTCAAACATTCTTTGTTGATAATTGCTAATCATGTTGAATTGGGATTGCAAACACCCACTTCAAAGATCCGACTTCATAACCCTCAAATGATGAATTCAGCCAACCTCTGTTGAGGATGTGTTCAATCTTGTACACTGACTTGCACTGGTGGGCAACTGATCATAACCTTTGCAGATGTGGTCCCAATCTGAAGTTTGAGACTCATGCCGCTGGACTCTTTAACAGGAATCAGCCTCTTTGTTGTTTTATAAACGCTTTGAATTATGGGCATAAACCATAGTTATATAACCTGATTGTAAACCAACTTAGATATCGTTTGGATTCCCTACATGTGTTACACAGAAACGAACCGGTTTCGAGCTGACCTTTATCCAGAAATCCACTTGAGTGCTGGACCCAACACGGCATAGGGGACTTTCTCTCGTTTGCAAATTTG